>JAAWWB010001334.1:0-50008 GCA_018804465.1 Populus tomentosa
TTTCATCTATCAAAGTCTGGGCTGTGCTGCCAAATTCCACACATATTGTGGATCTGCAGGAAAATAATTTCATCTACACACATTAGACAGATCATAGTCTTACATTCAATCTTATCTTCTTTGTATTCTGCATCCTCAATGGCTGTCAAATAGAGAGAAGTTTTGTCTGGCAGCACAATTCCATCATTGACCTGGAAAAGCAAATAATGAAAAATAAAGGCTGACATTACTGATTAGAAGTTTTTCAGCATCTCCAATGATGATCCCATGGAGTATAATAATAGCTAAAAGAACTTTTGATCACTAAAAAATTATAGTTGTTCCAGATTAATAAATGACCTAAAAGTTGGTTGGCATTTTTACCCTTCCTTCCAATGGTGCATGCACCCAGTTGACCGAAAACCAAAGAGCAGAGAGACTCTTGTTTTTAGTGAATATTAAAGTACCAGCAAACACCATTGCACTATTATCCCAAGAAAGCACTATTCTCATCCACAAGATTTTCATTCTAAAAATACTCCCTGATCAGTAAATTTTATGTGAATACAGCGAGCCTCCTTTATCCGGAAGGAAATTCCTTGAAATTGCCAATGAATGGTGCTATCAGAATTAATATTTTCTTCTTTTCTTTGTATTAAATCCCAATCAAGAAACTAGAGAAAAAATAAAATCAAACAGGTATAGCCAAGAAACTGACAAATCTACAAGTTTCAGAACCCTACAGACACATGAATGCTTCAGGCATCAAACAAAACCATCATATTCAAACCAACTGGCTTGCATTTATCCTAACCTTGCATTTAAGAACCAAGTTATAAATCGGAAAAGAGAAATGTAATTGCAACTTACAAGCCATTTATCACGTGTGTACAGGACTGAGTTTAACATGTTCTCAAACAACAGAAAATATCCCATCCACTCTGAAATAATTATGTCCACTTTAGCAACTGGTAGCTCAATCTCTTCAATCTTTCCCTTCAAAACTGTTATAACTGTAATATTGAAACACGAGCAAGCAGTCAGAATTGCCCTTTGAGGCAACGTAATGAGAGAAAATTAGCAGACTATATGAAGACAATAGCATTACCATTGGAATATCCATTTGATTCAACAATCTCTTTTGCCATGTTAGCCATGTGGGAGCACTCGACCTGGAAATAGAAATGTTGGCAAAAAACATATTTAACATATAAAATTCAGCTTAATGGATGCAGGATGTGATAGGGAAAAAGAAAGGAAAACGCATACCGCATAAACATGGGCAGCCCCGGCTTTGGCACAGAATAAGGATAAAATTCCAGTCCCAGCACCAACATCAAGTACCACTTTATCCTTGAATAAAAATTTATTCTGGTAAATAACATTTTGGTATGTTTTAGTTCTCACAACATCCTTCAGCATTTCCTGCAGTGTAAGGATGGGTGGGGAAACATCAACAAGCAAAGTACATAAACATATCACCAGACAATCAACTCCATGAATTTTTTATAATTCTAGATATCAAGATATATAAAAACAAAAGGAAAAAAGAAAAATTGATCTCAACCAAAAGTGACAAAATAATATAGATACAAAAAGTTAAACAATAAACCTGCGGATACAAGAAGGTGATTAACAAAATCTTAACTGATAAAATGCAGAGAAAGCCGCAGAAAAAAAATCCAAGTATATCACATAATAACAAGTGCTTGTGGGTATTGTGAGATAAAAAAAAAAAAACAAAACAGCAACATCAAGTTACAAAAACTTTATCCAGTTACGAGATACTTACTTCATGAATACCTGCAAAAAAAAAAGAAGAAGAAAAGAGGTTAAGACAGATACAAAAACTTTCTACGCCAAAGACCCCATTCATGACGAGTATAGAACATAAAAACTTTTAAAGTCAACTGAACCTAGTATGCGCTTGAGGAGGGGGGGGGGGGGGGGGGGGGGAGACAAAACACAAACGAAGGGAGGATAAAAAAGAAAAGCGAGCCAAGGAGAGTAGTATTACCAAAGTGAGAGTAAGAATCGAAGTAATAATCGGCGCTGGTTTTATCATCATCGCAGCCGTCGACAAAGGAGACGTCGGGGTCTTGCATAGATACGTCATCAATAGCAATGGATTTTTCGGTGGCTACAATAGAGTCATCAAGATTGGAGCTCTCCTCTTCTTCTTCTTCGTCATTGAAGCGTATTTTGGTAGCCTGGTGACGAGTGTTGTTGAAGCTCATTGAGGTCTGACTGTTCTTTCGACGACCCGTTTCTGCTTTCTTTTCGTTTTTAGGTTTTTTCTTAGTGCTTGAGGAGCGCGAGAGATAATTTGAGAATTTGATTGCTTCAAAATTTAAATGGCGAAGCTAACAATTTTTTTTCGGAAACCCTAGTTGGCGTTGGTATGGTGTGCTATACTGCAATAGGTTAAAAGCACATTAAAATATTTTAATAATTTGCAGTGAAATTATTTTGAGAATTCGTTTTTATATTTTAAAATGTTTTTTTTAAATAAATTTTTTATATATATTTTTTTAAATTGCTACCTCAAAAATAATTTTTTTAAAAAAATATTATTTTAATATATTTTTTAAATATAAAGTATTTTAATAAACACCTGTTATAATAATACCAGATTCTGAATCTATTTGATTAATTTTTTTTTAAGGATTTTAAAAATTAATTTGAGCTTGAAAAATATTTTTTATAAAAACAATTTAAATTCTTACTTGACTCTCTACTTTTCTTATTTTTATTTTTTTTATTTTAAAATAAAGCAATGAAAATGGTTAGAAGTACTTAACTTTGAAATTTGGAAGATGATTTTTATAAAAATATATTAAAGGTATATTTAAAAATATATAAATATTCTTACTATTATGAAATTAACTAACATCAATTATTTTATTTAAGTATATTACTTTTGAAATTTATGAATCTTAATTAAATTGTTTAGTAGTTTTATTTATTAAAAAACTTATCTGATGTTTTTAATAATATTTAATGATTTTTAATAATATTTCATAGCTTATATAAATATTTCACAGTTTTTTTAACATTATTAGAGAAAAAGAATACCATTATTGAAAAATTAATATAATAATTAAAATATATATAATATAGAGAAACGAAAATTAGTCATGTTTTCAAAGAAATTCAATTTAATGATGAATAGGAGTGGATTGGATAATAACCAAACATATGAATTTGTATTGAAATTATTATTTTATGTTTTTAACTATATTAGATTTTAATTTTGTATTAGACACAAATATTTTGATTTACTATATGATTGGTTTAGTTATTTATTTTATAATTAAATATATTTTGAAAAATAATTTATTTATTGGATAAATCATAAATTAATTATATTGTCTTCTTAGCATTGATTTATCCTTTTATGATTAATGCAAATATTATTGCAAATATTTTTTTAATATTATTTTGATGTGAGAAGAAATTACCATATTAAGTTAGTTAAAAAAATTGGTGCTTATTATAAAGCAAAGTGAAAATAATAATTTATATATGTTCTAAATATTATAAGTTTAATGGTAATACATATCAAAATAAAACATATTTTTTATACTAAAATATGATTTTTATAAAAGTAAGTTGAAGGTATATGATTAGTATTTAAAAATGCATTCTTATTAAGGCTTTATATTATCATATTGCTCTTAAAGTATCATGAAATTCCCTAATTTAAACATATTTTATAATAACAAGTCTGATAATATAAGATATCTTTAATTTATGGTAAATGTTCATTTTAAATGCATACATATCTCATAATTTAAGTGATTGATTGATGTGATTAACTATTGAAAGTGAAAGGACAAAGAAAAGGCTAAGCTTAGAAAAGAAAAGCTGATTCAATTTAAACTGAAACATTGTTCTGTCATTGGGTCATATCTGAAGTTATAGATCTTGGATTTTAGTTTGATTTGTATAAATATAAAGCTAAGACATAGGTCTAAAACTTTCATGAAGAGTTAAAGATTAAAAAAAATATCATTTTCAAGTTAAAATTGTAGCAACAACGGAGAAGTCAGAATTTGTCCAACAACCTAGACATTGTTTAGTATTCAGCCCATATCTCAATTTTTAGAAGTCCAAATGCACCGATTTGTTTTTAGGTTGGAAAGCTGAGACAATTTCCTATAACTTTTATGAAAACTATCTGTTCAAATTTTGATATTATCAATGACGTTTTATTCAGACAAGAAGATAATGATTGTCACAAAGTCAAGAGGTGGCCATTTTGGCTTATGTCACGTGCTACCACTCAATAATTAGTTATCAAATCAATAGTTCTGAATTTTGGCTTATAAAAGAAAGCATTTGCCATGCATTTAAGCATCTTAATTTTCAGATCAAGATCATATTCTTGCTTTTTTTTCTTTGTATTTTTGTAATGTTTAAGTTTTGCTTTCATTAATCTCTTGTTTATGTTTTTCATCATAACTATGTTCTTGTCTAGTTTATTTATGTTTCTCTTCTTCATAATGTTTAGCTAAGTTTATTATGTCAAAGTGAAAATGTTTCACTAATGGTGTTAAAATATGTATAATATAAACTCAACATGGACTTCAATGTTTATATGCAAGAAAGTTTGTTATTAACATGTCTTATCTTTTTATCTTATTAAGTCTTAATACCTTGCTTGTTAAATGGTTAATATAGATTTGTGTTGTATAACACTTGGTACAACAAATGCTTGGCACTTTCATAGCCAACCGTATGGTATAATCTACACCTGTGCTATGAAAGGAACTTGATTTGTTGTTAACATAAGTTAACATCATGAATTCTTGACAATATTTAAAAGTATAGTGTTACTAAAATAAGATAATTAATATGATAATGTTAACAATTTATAATGAGTTATTAATAACAAATCATCTGATTGGAACCTCCTTTGTGTGTGGTTTCCAATTGAGTAATAAAAAGAATTTATATTACATTTATTTTTAATACCATTAGTGGATTTTCTAACCTTGACATTTGTTTTTATCATTGTTTAATCCTCACATTAATCTTATATCTCAAAGTCCTCTTTAACTTATTATTATTATTATTTGTAATTTATATAGTTAACCTCTATATGGATCAACCCCGATCTTGCTGGGTTATTTATTACTTCGATACTCTTGCATTTGGGAGAATACATCAATCTTTTGGTTGTATCAAGTTTTTGGCATCGTTGCCGGGGAGGTAAGTTATTGTATAAAATATATATTTTCTTTTGTTTTCACTTTTATTTGTTTTTCTAATTTTTGTTTTTTTTCCTTTTCTTTTCTTTTCTTTCCTTTTGCACTTGCATAAGAGTTTGGACACATACATTAAGTGGTAGACTTTGTAGAGTATCCTCATCTTCTTCAGAAAACATGGCCAAAGATGATAACCAGTCACTTCATAATGAGAATAATGAGAATAATCATGTTAGAACACTTAGAAACTACATGAATCTAACAAGAACAAGGGCACCATCATGCATAGTTTTTCCTCATGATGTATCTCATTTTAATTTTAAGTCAGGCATTATTCAACTTTTACCTACTTTTTATGGCTTAGATCTAGAAAATCCATACTTGCATTTAAGAGAATTTGAAGAAGATTGCAACATTTATAATGACTTAAATTATAGCATGAACACCATCAGATTAAAGCTTTTTTCCTTTTTATTTAAAAAGGTTAAAGCTAAAACATGGCTACAAAATCTTAGGTTAGGATCCATTCGTGCTTGGGATGAAATGCAACAATAGTTTTTAAAGAAGTTTTTCCCTTCTCATTGAACAAACTTTTTCAAAAGACAAATCACCACATTCACTCAAAAGCCAAGAGAAACATTTTACCAGTGTTGGGATAGATATAAAGACTTGCTTAATACATGTCCTCATAATGGTTTTGAAACATGGAAATTGGTCTCATATTTTTATGAAGGGTTAACACCTAAAGATAAGCAAATAGTGGAATTGACGTGCAATGGAACATTTAAAGATAAAGACTTTGATGAAGCAATGGAATACATGGACTTGTTAGCTGAAAATTCTCAAAATTAGGACACTACAAGTATTTACAAGGCACCGGGTAAAACTCAACCTCATACATCTAGTGAAGGTATATACAACCTTAGGGAAGATCATGATCTCCAAGCCAAATTTGCATCTTTAACTAGAAAAGTTGAGGCATTTGAATTAAAAAAGACTGTTCAATTAAAATCTATTTAAGAAATTATGTGTCAAATTTGTGAAACTAATGAACATTCAACCAATGATTGTCTAAATTTACCTTCTTTCAAGGAATGTTTCCATGAACAAGTCAGTGCTTTAAACAGTTTCTAATGGCTAAGTCATGATCCATACTCTCAAACATATAACCCTGGTTGGAGAGATCATTTAAATTTTAGTTTGGAGAGTAGTAACAACAATGCACAAACTTCATAACCATCATTTCAAGCACACCATAATTTTTAAAATTCTCACGGATATGAACCTCTTTATGTTCCCCGTCCTAGAAGAAATCTTCAGTAAACATTGCATGCATTCATTGAAAAGTAAGAGACAATCAACACTCAACACTCAACACTTAACTTGCTCAAAGCATGACAGATTTTAAAGATACTTTTGCAAAATTCACATCAGCTTTCAGTTTTCCGGAGAAATGTAAGTTCTCATCTCAACTACAGCAAAATTCCAAATGGCAATATAATTCAAGTGTAAACAGCTCTAGAAGCCAACACATGGATTAAGTCCAATTAGTCATTACTCTTCACAATGGTAAGATTATCGAAAAACTCATTCTTGAACCTTGTGAGAAAGATGACGAGTCAATCTATAAGGGTAAGGAAAGGGTTGAACCTGAACATTGCAAAGAAAATATTGATTCCCCATCAGCACTTTTATTTCCTCATGCCACGACCAAACAAAGAGAAGTCAATCACGATTATGAAATATTTGAAACTTTCAAACATGAAGAAATCAAGGATGAAAAAGGCACCGAAAATGTTGTCACAAATCATTTGTCAAAATTGATAATAGATTTGACATCTGACATCACATCAATTGATGATTACTTTCCTAATAAATCTTCACTTTCTATTGTTTCAATATTAATATTGACAATTTTCTTGCTTCAGGATTTTTGCCAATTTATTTGGATACCCAAGATAAAAAAAAGTTTTTGAGCAACGTGCAAATTTTTTATTGGGATGACCCTTACTTATTCAAATATTGTCCTAATCAAATATATCAAAGATGCATTCTTGACAATGAGGTAAGTAGTGTAATTAAATGTTATCATTTCGAGGCATGTGGAGGTTCATTTCTCGTAAAAAAGGACAGCCGCAAAAATCTTACAAAATAAATTTTATTGGCCCACCATGTTCAAGGATATATATGCATTCTGCAAAACCTGTGAAAATTGTTAAAAGGTAGGATTTAAACATAAAGAGTCCTTAGATAATCTTCTATTAACTCTTAGGATGTACCTTAATGGAGATGTGCATCGTGCAATTCATGATTTATGACCTTATTTTCATAAAGAGCATGCTTGGCATGGTCTTGGAAATCTGACTAAAAAAGACCATGTTTGCTAGTTTTTAAGAAAACCGGATAAGAAGCTTATCCCCAACCCATAGAGGGCGTTTAAGCCGTTCTTGGACGTAAAACCAAGGAAAGATGTGAGCCACAATCATAACTACTTGTACATACACATGTTTTCAAAAAAAAAAAAAACAAAAACAAAGAGAGAGAGAGAGAAAGAGACTCTAGCTGGCCTACATATAACTGATATGATTGTACTTTTAATTTCTTATCTATAAAATCTTCTCTTCCTTCCCTTCATTTCTACTAAACCCACACATTCAACATATATAGAAGTGTGTAGAAATGACAGGTTCCTCAAGTCATCAAATAAGAAATATTTGTGTTTTCGGAGGATCCAGTCTTGGAAAAGAAAATGAGTTTTTATAATCAACATATCATCTTGGTTAGGTACTAACTAAGAGAAAGATTCATTTAATGTAAAAGGGAGACAACCTTAGGTTAATGGGGGGTTTGTCAATAGCTGTATTTTTAGGAGGCAGTCAAGTTTAAGGGGTTGTCCCTAAAGCTTTAGCAAAAAGGGACATCATTGGAAAAACAATTAGAGAAGAACTACAGGCAAGGTTGTCAAAAACGCTTTTTTGACACGATACGGAACATACAATATAAACTCGACTCGTAAACTCGAATCGTAAAATCGTAAAATCGGAAGTAAAATTTTTTAACTAAAAATCATAAAATCGCAAGTAAAATATTTGAACTAAAATCGTAAAATCGTAAAATCACAAAATAAACTTCCAAACATCTTAAAATACATAATTCAAATACAAGTAAAATAAACAATACAAATATCCAAACATCTTAAAATACATAATTCAAATAAAAGTAAAATAAACAATACAAATATCCAAACATCTTAAAATACATAATTCATACATGTCCATAGTATTTCAATAACTAAAAGTTAACACATCTAAAACAAATAGTCTATAGGTGTGTCATGTAAACTAAACACACCCTCATTACCTTTGTCTCCCTCATTATTTCTAAAACAGTCATCAAAATCATTACCATCTAAAGGATTATTACTGCTACTACTAGTACCAGCACTGATATTAGGAACATTAGTGCTACTACTAGTACCAGGACCAACACTAATATTGTCAACAACATTTAACTCCAAGCTCCTTGAATTATTTGGATTGACATCATTCTGAATCTCTAAATCATCTTCAATTCCATGACACTCCATCCCAGCATCATTAAGATTTTCTTCATCATCACTTTCATCTTCTTTGCCCTTTTTCCTTCGTGTTACACTATCAGTGACACCAAGCAAGTCAAAGTTGGATGAACCATCATGTTTCTCTCCCTCGATTATCCAATCATCATTAGATGAGAGATGATCAAAAACTTTACCAAAATCATTAGCTTGCATTTTGACTTGGTTATCATTTAATTTCAAATTACACATTACAAATACCAAGTCATTCATTTTTTTTGGTGCAAATGATTTCTTCATTTTATATGAACCTATGTAAGAAATTCAAATTAATACCATATAAGATTCTTATAAAATATAAAAACATTAAAATTAAAAAGGAAAAAACTTACCATCTCAAATGAACTCCAATTTCGCTCGCATCCAGATGAACAACAAGTCAAGCTTAAAACTCGAATTGTAAATTTTTGTAGCTCTGGACATTCATCCCCATAAGAATCCCACCATTTAGCTGGAGTCTTTTTATCCCTTGTTATCTTGGTAGCCTTAATACCGAACAACCCACTTGCATCCTTGAATGAATTAAGTTGCAAGTCAATTTTACACCTTTCACTTGCATCGGGCACCATCCTTTCTAAGCATTGATATAATCCAATTTTAATGTTGGCATTAACTTGAAAATTAGAATTATAATGATAATGAGGATTCAAATAATATGATACTGCATGTAAAGGTCTATGAAGTTGAAGCTCTCATCTTGCATCAATGATATTCCATATAGGCATATAACTGCAAAATAAAAATAAGAATATTATCATCAACATTATATGACCTAGCTGGTAAACATTATAATCAACTGATAGTAGTAAATAAATAATTAGCAATATATATAATCAATACCTTTTTTTCACAGAACCAAAATTCACTTGTATCTTCTCTTTTGCTTGATCCATTGCTTCATAATAAAACCCATAGCTGGTTTTTCATCTGAATCAACTAATCAAAGAACTTTTATCAAAGGATATGCTGTCTTAATACATGTAGTAACATCATGCCAAAACTTGTTGTCCAAAACACAACTTTGAATTCGCTTCCCTTCTTCTGTTTTTGAAAACCTATATGACCTCCATTGGATGGAAGTAAACATTGTCATCAATTGTATCTTACAATCACTCAAACATCCAAGAGTTAAGTATGCAGTAGCAAATCTAGTGGCAGCAGGCCTAATCAAATCCTTTCCTTTTGTAAAGTGTATGAGCATGGAAATGAGAATAGTTCTTGAATATATGTATGAGGTGATTCTCCTCCCATTAGAAATAGTTACTTGATGGACCTCTAGTTTCTTCTCAAAATCTTCCAATATCAAGTCAATACAATAGGCAGCACATGGTGTCCAAAACAATCTTTTTCTTTTTCCCATCAACAATTGCCCTGCTGCCTTATAATTTGCAACATTGTCAGTGACTACTTGCACCACATTTTCCTCTCCAATCCTCTCCACAATAGCATCCAACATCTCAAATACCTTATCAGCAGTCTTGGATATATTTGAGGTATCTATCGATGATAAAAAAAATGTCCCTTTAGGACTATTAACCAAGAAGTTGCAAATATAACGCCTTTTCTTATCAGTCCATCCATCAGACATTATTGAGCAACCTGTTTTTTTCCATTCTACCCTGTACTCCTCAAGCAAGTTGATTATGTGATCTACTTCTTGCTTCAAATACTTCTCTCTAATATCATGGTAAGACGGAGGCTTAAAACCTGGCCCATGCTTTGCAACCAATTCAAGTGCCTTAACAAATTCAGGGTTTTTCACACAGTTAAATGGAATTGCACTGGTGTAGAAAAATCTTGCAATTTGTTGACATGTTTCTTCTCTAAGATCCCTTTTTAGCAGTTGATTGATGGTGGTTTGTGTACTTCCACTCCTACTTGCTACTCTTTTTCCTTTATCCACTGAGGTAATTTCATTCCCTTCATCATTATCTTCATCTTTTCCAATATATTGGAAAGCCTTTCTTTTTTTCTCAGCTGCTTCTTGATTTTTCACCAAAACATTCAACATCATCTTCTTTACATCTTTTGGTACTTGTTGGCATGGCTCAACATCATTTCGAGTGTAAGCCAAATGATGCTTGAAACGGTAAATACCTCTACTGATAATTTTCTGACAATACTTGCACTGCACTCTTCTTGAATTCTTATCAACATCTTACCATATTACCATCCCACGTCAAGTCTATTGCCACTGGTAGTTTTTTTAGATGCCATGTAACCTGCAGTTCAAGAATAAAAAAGAAGAAGCAATTATTCAGCACAAATTGCAAATCAACAAGAGACATAGAAACAAAAAGTGATTGCAAATCAACTATTCAACACACATTTGCATGGCAAGTATGGGGAAAATAGAATTGTATTAAGAGGAACCATAGATAATGGGGAAAATAGTCTTAGCAACTCTCAGCAAAGAAAATTGTATTTTTCTACAAATAGGCAATTACATGGCCATAAATTTCCCAGATACAAGTTTGAAGAAACCATAGATAATTGGAAAAACAGTCAAAAGAAAATGTCTCTGTCTACAAAGTCAACAAATAAAAACAAAAGAAAATACTTAGAAAGTATGGAATCTCAGATCTCACAATAAATCTACAACATGAAAGTTGAATGTAAGAATTTATCTTGTAGAAAGTCAAACTTGACTCCTCTTTTAGTGTTAAAAAAAAAAAACAAAGAAGTTCGAGGAAATGGGCAGCCTTTTTTCTGCTGTTCACGTAGAATAATAACTCCTACCATCGTAAAATCATATAATTAAAACACAACAATAAAAAAAGTAATAAGCAGCTAATTATGTGCCAAAATCAGAGAAACAAGGATACAGAACGTGAGAGTGAGTCATTGCAAGTAAAAGAGGCGCAGAGAGAATGGGAATAGGAATTTGATTACCACTGGTACTGATTGCTCAATGAAATAGCAGGAGGAAGAAAAAGAGATGGCCTTTAGCTCTGTATGGAATCCAGCTTCAAAAGCAACAAGGCAAGGTATAAGCATTTTGATGACATAATTAAGATACTATGTGTTGTAATATAGAGACAGTGACAAAGAAATAAAGAAAAATAATGTGTAAAAGTACTTACCTAGCAAAGAAAGAAACGGATGAAAGGTTTAACCTCTTCACCAAAATAAAGACACTAGCTCAACAGTAGAGATAACTTGCTTTTTCATCCTTCTTTCCTTTAGCCCTGCTGCCACCAAATACAATGCCAATTGCCAAAGGAATTGAAATGTTTGTTTCCCAGTATTTAAACTATAGAAGTATGGCAGGTGACACCATGTAATCTAATGATTTACAATTCACAAAAAGGTAACAGAAGCACTACAAAAGGCATTCCAATCCAAGACTGCAACAAAAGCACTACAAAAGACAGTTGCCACACACACACACTCTTTTCTTTCATTCACATTTGAAAATTTTCATGCTTATCAATAGATGCATGCATTTCATCAACACGTCTTGGACTCTCAAATTTCAACGAGAATATAATATTTCAAGGCCCTACTAGCTAGTAAAACAATGAACTTGACTGGATAAAAACACAAATAGGAAAAAAGCTACTGATGGAAAAAGAAAACCAGATCCATGGAAGTGCCTTGGCAGTGAACTTACGAGGAGTTTCCACGTTCATACAAGAATGCAGCAGGCTTTTCTTGGCTGGAATGCTTTGTTGTTTATACAAAATTACAGAATCTGCAACACCAAAGCAAGTAAGATCAAACACAGATTTAGAATCCTAGATAATCCTCGATAATGCAGCACAACTCCCCCTCCAAAAAAATACCCAGCACTCCAGCAGCAAACAAAGTAATAGTAGAATGCCCAGAAGCCTAGATAATCCTAGATAATGCAACACAGAATTCCTAGATAATTTTTATCTCTAATCAACACCATTACACAGAAAAAACAAAGCTTAGGATTGAGAATCAATTCTTACCTTCGTCTCGCTAAGAACGCTCTGGATCGGGGGAGTGTGATTTTTTAATTTGCTGGGGAAAGGGGAAAGAGGGAAGGGAAAAGAAGTCGGGGAGACTGGGAGTTTGGGAGAGTGGGTGGGAGACGGGGACTTGGAATTTGGAAAGAGAGTGGTCACTGGTCACTGGTGCTGCGGATTAGTGGTGCTGAGTTAAAGGAGCATTTACAATTTTGCATTTCTAATTGTCTGCAGCTCTGGTTACTCTGTGTTTTTGACAAACTCATGGTGAAACAGTGGCGTGAAAGTGAAAATTTTGGAAAACTCATTAACACGGTCTGTTTTTTATGTTTTTTTCGAGTCAGCCCGTTTTTATGCGAGTTTGACCGAGTCAACCCGATTTTGCTGGTTTTCGAGTTTTAACCCCGATTCTAAATGTTTTTTGTGTTTTAACTCCTAAAATGGATGATTTTACAAGTTAAAACGCATTTTTAACAACCATGACTACAGGTCTCCACAATATCTGATTAAATGAAAGCAATGTTTAACCATGCTGACGCCTTCATTACCTTACCAGGTGGTCTGAGCAAATTGGAAGAGATCATTCATATTTTCTCTTGGGCCCAACTGCACATTCATTATAAACCTACAGGTTTGTTAAATGTTAATGATTTTTATGATAAATTGTTGTATTTTCTTGATCAAGTTGTGGAACAAAAATTTCTAACATTTTCGACACGACAATACTGCTGAACAATTGATTGACCAACTACAATCTTTCATCCCTATAATTGATCCTTCCATAAGTCTCATAAATTGGTGAACTATGGAAAGCCATAAAAAGCTTAGATTGGATTTGAGCCTTCGTTTGTGAAACCTTGTGTCTTTTGGTTTTATTAATAGCATATTATTTTGTTTTGTTATTTCTTATATTTGCTTAGGTGTGTTTCAGGTTTGTCAGTGTTTGTTGTTTTAGGTGATGTCTTCTATACTCTATCTTTTTATCTTAGGACATTGAGGACAATGTCTCGTTTTGGTTGAGAGAGAAAGGGTACTAGTTGATATTAAAAAAAATTTAACTAACTGTATTTTCTATTTCATAAACCATTTGCAAAACTGTTGTTACTAGGATGACAGAGTAAAGGAGTTCTTTTGTTAAAGTGACTCTTGAGACGCATCTTAGTATACATTCTTAACAAGGTCTACCAGAATACTTCTTGAAATATTCAAGTTTACAAACTCTCACATTCTTATTAATTGATTATGCTTATATACTTATTTAACAAGTATTCTTAAACCTTTATTTTCACACACACAGACTTTAGCATATGATTGTGGGTTGCACATTTGATTATTACATTATTTATGTTCTTTTATTAAAGGTAACAACTAAGGGAAAGGGATAAGATATAATTCGTAAAAAAAAATAAATACAATATTGATGATAATAAAAGCGTAGATAAGTTTGGTTTTGTAGCCTCCCTAACCTAAGCAATTAAGCCCGAAGGGGTGTTTTAACAACTAATATGCTAAAGTCAATTAACTTAGGAGTTATTGGCCCAGTGCTTGTTACATGGGTTGAGGAGAAAAGCTTAAAGAAATCAAATATTGCACTATCTACATATCAGTATCTGCAACTTGAGTTACTAAGCTCGTAGGGGTGTCTCAACACCTAATGCCCTAAGACTAACTAGTCCGGGAGTCATTAACCTAAAGTTCGTTACATGGGTTAAAGATGCATTGTGTTTTAAATTATATGTATATATATATAGATATAAAAAAAAACAAAAAAAAAAGATAATAAATCCCAACCTAAGAAAGTTAACCTTAAACATTATGACAAAATTTTTGTTTTCTTCTAAGCAAAGCTTCATAACTATGTGTTGATATATTGAGCATAAAAGGAAGGTTTATTAATATCTTGTTTAAGAAGTATGAAGCAGATATAAAAATTTAATGAGAGTTTGTTTATTTGGATAGATTAATGGAAGTTGAATGATGAATGTCTTGCTTTATGGAACTTGCAAGTTATTTTTCCATTTTAACGCTTTGATTACTAAGGACTAGTAATAAACTGATTTGGGGGGGGTGTGATTAGTACTTAAAATTGCATTTTTATCAAGGTTTTATATCATCATTTTGCACTTGAAGTATCAATAACTTCTTAACTAGAGCAAGTTTTATAATAACAAATCTGATAATATAAGACACCTTTAATTTATGGTAAATGTTTATTTTAAACGCAGGCCTATCACATAAATCAAAGGATTGATTGATGACTTTAACTACTAAAATTAAGAAGACAAAAAGAGGGCTAAACTTAAAAAAGAGAAGCTGATTCAATTCAAACTGGAACACGGTTAAGTCATTAGATCATATCTGGAGTTGTAGATCTTGTAGTTTAGTTTGGTTTATATGGTTAGAAAGCTAAGACATATGCCTAAAACATTCATGTAGAGTTTAAGACTCAATTCCGTTGTTTGGAGGTCCAAATCTTAGCATCAAAAGAGAAGTCCGAATATGTCCTGCAGGCTAGATAATGTTCAATGTTTAGCTCATATCTTGAGTTTTAAAAGTCCAAATGACCTCATTCTTGTTTTATTGAAAAGCTGAGACAATTTCCCAGAACTTTCATGAAGATTATCTGTTTAAATTCTGATGTTAACAATGTTGTTTTTTGCAAACAAGAAGATAAGGATTGTTACCAAGTCAAGAGGTGGCTACCAACTCAGCAATTAGTCATCAAATCAATAGTTTTTAATTTTGGGCTGTAAAAGAAAGCATTTTCCAAGCATTTAGGCATCTTGGTTTTGAGATCAAGATCATATTCTTGCTTTCTTTTTTTGTATTTTTGTAATGTTTAAGTTTTGCTTTCATTAATCTCTTGTATATGCTTTTCATCATAACTATGTTCTTATATAGTTTATTTATATTTTTCTTTTTCATTATGTTTAGCTAAGTTTATTATGTCAAGGTGAAAAGGTTTCACTAATGGTGTTAAAATATGTATCATATAAACTCAACATGGACATCAATGTTTATATGCAAGAAAGTTTGTTATTAACATGTCTTATCTTTTTATCTTATTAATTCTTGATACCTTACTTGTTAAATGGTTAATCTAGATTTGTGTTGTATAACACTTGGTACAACAAATACTTGGCACTTTCATAGCCAATCATATGGTATAACCTACACTTGTGCTATGAAAGGAACTTGATTTGTTGTTAACATAAGTTAGCATCATGAATTCCTCACAATATTTAAAAGTTTAGTGTTACTTAAATAAGATAATTAATATGATAATGTTTATGATTTATAATGAGCTATTAATGATAAATCATCCGATTAGAACCTTCTTTGTGTGTGATTTCCAGTCGAGTAATAAAAGGAGTTTATATTACATTTATTTTTAATACCATTAGTGGATCTTCTAACATTGACATTTGTTTTATCATTTTTTAATCCTCACATTAATCTTACATCTCAAAGTCCTCTTTAACTTATTAGTATTATTATTATTATTATTATTATTTGTAATTTATATAGTTAACCTCCTTATGGTTTGACTCCGGTCTTGCCGGGTTATTTATTACTTCGACACTCCTGCACTTGGGAGAAGATATCAATCTTTTGGTATTGCAATGTATGTATTGAATCTTAATGATGTGAGGAAACATGTTTGCTGATTCCTGACACAATGTGCGTCAAGTAAAAAAAAATTACAAATTTTTTAGGCTTAAAAAGTCGGGTTGTTAAAATAAGTCATCTAATTGTTTAGCCTCTAACAATAATTAACATGAACAACCGTATCAGGAAAATCCTAAAACCTTTTTGGGAGAAAGGAATTATCGTCCCTCATGTACTAGCTCTTTTTAGTCTTTTTAGGTTCACACCAAATATTTCATTATAGGGTAATTAAAAAAAAAACAATATGAGAGATAATATTTTATTTATAAGAAAAACCTGATAACCCTATAAATAACAAAATATCATTTTGTTATGTGAAATACATTACATATATTATTTTAAGATAATTTTAAAAAGTTATTCAATCACGTCTCTACTTTTTTTTTTTCTGTCTTAATTTTTAAACTCATATCTAAATTGAATTCTAGTTTTATTTTCTAAAACTTATTTACAATAAAGATACACTTGATTAATTATCTCAGTTTAATTTCTTACTTATGGTTCTTTATTTGTATATCCTATTAGGTTTCTAATATATTAACCGAAATATGAATCACAATCCTTGTTACACCATGACATTAACGATATTCTTCTAAATAAAAAGAAAAAATAAATTTGAAAAATTAGAACCGCCATTTAGTAATTAAAGAAAACCAGAAATTCTAAAGATTAACACTAGTTACAAAGATTCAAGTAAATGGTAAGTTATGCTTAAGGGAACAATGACATCACATTTACAATGTCATTTTTTTTATGAAAGGTTACCTTTTATATGTTTTCTCTTTAAATTTATCTTTATGATTGTCATTAATTATCCAAATTATTCTGTAAACTTATTTAGAGTTTATATTTTAATTTTATTTATTTACTAGAAATTCAACTTCGCTCCCTAAAAATGAAAGACGCATCTATTTTACCATGCATGAAAAATCTGATGTTGGCTCCTTAAAAAGGAGACTCGCAGGTTCAATAATTTGAAAAAAAAAAAAAGAGACATTTATCCCTTAAAAAAAAGACTTGTTGATTGGACATATCACAAAGAATTTTAACATCGGTCCCTTAAACAAAGGAAACTTGATTTTAGCAAAAAGAATATGATACCAGTCCTTTAAGAAAAAAAAAAAAAGACTTACAATTAAAAATCAGTTGAAAATTCTAATCTTTAAATTCCTAGATCAAAATCTAAAAACTCTTAATTTTTTATTTACTCATCTTATAAGCGATTCATTCATGTATTTTATATCTACAAACCCTAAATAATTTATAATTTATACTTTTCTTTTTTTTAATAGATTTGTTTTTTCATTTTCTGCTTCTTCATTTTAAAAAAATAATGATAATCCAAATTTTCTAAAAAGATATTACGATATGGATATACAAGTCTTAAGAGAAAGGTATCCTTTATCTCATTCCTACAAAATTATGACAACAATAAACTAAAGCCTTTTTTTTTATATTCATAATGGGAATATATGTTTTGTGCAAATAAATTTACTTAAATAATGCATATACAACTCATTCATTAGGAACTATCCCTTGTATAATAAAGAGATGTATTTTTATATTTTCAATTTAACCCCATTTAAAATTTATCTTTGAATTTCTTTTCAATTAAGTCATTGACTAATCCCAATTGTAACGCTATAATTTGCCTCATTTTATAGTTTGCAAGAACAATATTTTAATGTAATATGAATCTTATAATTATAATTACTTTATAATGTTTTTGCAAAACATTTTTGTTCCAATGATTTTGTCTTCACTATAGACTAATTAATCAAACATATATGAACATTAAAAATAAAAAAAATTCTTTATTAATAATAAATATTATTTTAGATGAACAAAGTCAGTGTCACTTGTAACCAATCAATTGGTTATTTGATATATACACTAACAAAATATTCATGGCTACTTGAATGTTTTTTAAACTTGTTTTTCACTTCCTTGTTCAGATTCTAACACGATATTTTATTTTAAGATCAAAAGTTACTAACATCTATGATGATGAATCTTTTTTTGTCACTAAAATATCTTCATATAGTTCATGTTACTCTTAATATCTACATATTTTTTTACCTTTAATTAAGGCAACGTGTAGTTAGAATCAAAATATAATCCCATATAAGTTAACTTAGTAACTTCAAATTTAAGGGTACCACGCCATTATAACTTGAGTCTTTCCATGGACACAAGTGATCTCTTCATATGGGATCCTCATGTGGATAAGTTTAGCGTATAAGTTATTTGATAAACACCTATATATTAGTTTTAGGTATCCCTTATACCTCAGCTTATGAAAACAACTACTTCTTTTCATAAAAGAAAGAATATAATATGAAATGATCTCAATAAATATAATTAATATCATGTCTTGATAGAGCATCGATTATGATCATTTAGGAATAATACTTTGATGCAATAGAAATCTTATAATTATAACCACTTTATAATTTTTTTTTCAAAGCTTTTTTGTCCTAAAGACTTTATTTTTATTGTAGACTCATTAATCAAACACATATAAATATTAAAGATATAGAAAAACTTTATTAATAATAAATATGCTTTTTTATATGAACAACGTTTGTGCCACTAGCATCCAACTAATTGGCTACAAGATATATATACTAACAAATTATTCATAGTTACTTGAATGTTTTATAAACATCTATTTCCTTTCCTTATTACATGACCATTTAATTTCAAGATCAAAGGGTACTAACTCCATACTTCAATAACATATGATGCACAACACAAAAAATCTAAAAAAACATAATAAGAAAAAATAAAAATTAAATACAAGTAAAATTAATCTATAACCAGTTAATATGAAAATTAATAGGAATAAAATGCTCCACAAAAACAGAGCCAAAATCTTGATGCAAAATTTAAATATCAAGTATACTAATCACTTCAAGTAAAATAACGTTAGTATGATTATTATTCATACGAGGATTATCTTCCTTTTAGCTATTGAAATTTTTCTAGGCTGAAATTATTTGAAAGTACTAAATAGATGAATATATGTAAGACAATTAATATATTAGCAAAAAAAAAAAAAAAAACCAGGAACACAATGGTGAAAATGAATTCAATCATAGACAAGAAAACTTCTAATTTACCTAACCAAGCCAATTTCATTCCTAAACTATGTTGGTATGAATTTATCTTCCAAATTGATGTTAAAATATTCTATTTTATCAAAACTCTCTCTCAAGTAGAATTGAAATTACCAACATATCATAACCGATGATATTTCGATATGAGTTTAAAAACATATAAGCACTTTAAATTCTATAATATTTCAAGACAATAATCACATAGATCATGTTGGGACATTTGTATCTTTCATTCAATTTAAGGCATACATCATAAGAAGCAAATAGCATGCATAATCACTTGCATAATAATTTATACTAATGATGATCAATTATTTAAAGGCATAAGATACAATGAGCCATACTCAACAAGAATTGATAAATACTTTAATAATAAAAATAAAAAATTCAAAAATGTCATGGAGAGACTACATTAGAGCCTTAGAAATAATATTTAGTTCATAATCATATTATTATAAACCAAAATCTCTATACAATTCATGGTGATAGAATAAAAAAGAGAACACAAATATAAAGAAGAAACTCTATACAGATTGAATTTTCAAATCATTAACAAAGTCCAATTCAATCTTTTTATTGCTCCTCTTGAGCCCAACACTATCAATTGTGAAAATTCCTTTTCTATTAGCTCTAGTTGAGTTCTCTTCTCTAGTCTCGTTCTCTTCTTTTCTTTAGTCCAAAATCCTTTCTTATTTGTTCTCTTGATTTTCTTCCCAAAGGTGGCAGATTCTTCCCCTTACTTCAAGCTTAGTTTCTTAATTAGATCAACTTATTTTGAGAAATTCATAAATATAAAGTTGTATATCTCCATCTTATCTTTTTGCTACCACCAAGATCATTTAATTTGGATATCTTTCAAGAATATTTTCTAGATTTTCTTTCTAAAACTAATAGATTCTACTTCTAACTTATTTTCTCAATCAATTTGACTTATTTTGATAAATTCATAAAAATAAAAGGTGTATATCTCCAAGATCATTTAATTTGGATATCTTTTCAGAATATTATGTTTGATTTATTGAGATATGTTTGTGAGATTTTGGATAAGGAAATTTATTGCTTTCTTTATATATTTTTTTTATTTTGCCATTCTTTTCTCTTTTTTTCTCCTTAAACTATTCTTATACTTGTGTGGTGTTAATTGCCTTGGAAAACATTTTTTGTCTTTTCCAAAGATTTAAGTTCTTGCATCCCCACACTCCTCTCATGGTTAAGTTTCTATCGGATAATTTGACAAAAAAGGTCATCGCATGTAAAGTTTGGCTGGAAAATTAGAACTCAAATTTGCGATGTCAAAGAACTTCTTGGTTTCACATTATAAAATTATATTATAATCTTGTTAAAGCACAGCCGCAAGCTCTGATCTGAGTTGCGTGCGTGTTGGTATATACAAGTGGAGGCTCTGTTGTCCTCCATCATCATTGTTCTACAACCAGGTGATCCCCCGAAGCAAGTTGAACAGCACATACGACTTTAGAGGATCCTCAATAATTTCCCAATAACATATACATATCAAGCCTGGAAAGCATGTGTATGAATTTACGAGGTGGTTGTCTGGTCTCTAAATCCAACTGTTTATTTTGTATTATCAAGAATTCTGATAAAAGCTATGACGATATATGATCATTGTAAATTTGAAATCATGCTTTTTTTTCTTTTCTTTTCTTTTTTGATCCATTCCCTGTATTCTAGGCAAGGTATCTTTTGAGTAAAATACTTTACAAGATATTTCCTTAATTTTCATATATTTATTTTGCTATAAATTATTTTTTAAAGAAAAGATTGATCTATGTAAAGTTTTTTGGTCACTATTCAAACTTTTTTTTTTTTTTCTAACGAGTATTTTCAACTATATAAAATTCTCTATAAGATATTTTGCAATCACTAATCTATTCACAATGCAGTAAAACGCATCAGTCCACTATCTCGCCACCACTATGGCACCTAACATGAAAATATAGCTTTGAAAATTAAAGCATATATATGGAAGATAACTAACCACCTTGCATTTTTAAGGATTCTAAGAATTCTAAAACATATGCACTAGTTTTAAATATCTAAGTGAGAGATTGGTTAATTTTAAGGGAAGATTATATAAAAAAAATCCTTACCATATCCATTTTCAAAAAAAAATTTATCTTAACTTTGTATTTCATCTAAACTTATTTTATGCGAGCATTTAACCATTCAAATTATTTTTTGAGCTTGTTTGCAAGTTATTTATTATTGATAGATATTAATTCATTGAGATAACGTTGGGCCTTGAATAAAGAATCTCGTAACTCAATGAATTTTTAAAATTAGTTTTCTAAAAAAATATTATTTTTTATTTATCATTTCTTAACTTTTTTTTTTAATATTATTTGATTATCTCAAACAAAAGTTAAACTTAATTCTATACTCATCCCATATTGGTCCCTACTGGGAGGAGACTTGTGAACTCATTTTGACCATGTTTTTTTTTTTTTAAAAAAAAATAATTAAAACATAGTGCTAAGCCTACATTGGTCTCTAAAAGCTAGGATATATGTCAACCTAACTATTATGGAGCTCATTATAAAGTTTAATTTAAAACTAGAAGACACACTAACCTAGCTATTATGGAGCTCATTATAAAGCTTTAAATAAAAGCGCTAAGCCTACATTGTCTGTAAAAACTAGGATACATGTCAACCTAACCATTAAAACTCAAGCTTAAGTAAAATATAATGGTAAATTGACAAAAACTCATTGCCATTGCTTTTCAATTTTTTTGGAAAATAAATATTTACATGAATATGCATACATAAAAAGAAAAGGAAGTAGTTTTACAAAATGTAAATAACATCAACATAATAAAATAAAACTAAAATAAAATGAAAATGCATGGATGAGTATTGAAGTTGTATGAATAGTAACATTTGTATTATTTGCTTATATAAATAGTGAACCATGCATAACTTTTAGGGAAAAAAATGGAGAAAAGAGAATGAAGAAGGAATTAAGTCACATTGGGGCAGATTTCAGATAAGAGAGAAGCTGCTGAGGTGATAAAGAACGTGGTATGCCAGCGGTTACATGGTTTTTGGGTGGTTTTCTCTCTCTACTTAGGTTCCCTTTCTTCTTCTTTTTTTTTTCTTTTTTTTGCCTATTCTCTTCTTTTCTCTTTCTTTCTTCTTCTTTTTTCCCCTTCCTCTCTACTTTTGGGTGGTTTAAAAATTTCCAACCCAAAACTCTCCCTTTTCTTTTCTAAATACCTAAAAAGTCTTTCTTCAATTAAAACATGAACTGCTTGGATTGATAAATATTGACCTAGCTTAGTGTAGTTTGTTTGCATTTACAGAGAAATTGTTTATCATGAGTTTATGACTTTTAAACCTATTATGCATCATTATTCATAATGTCAAAGCAATATATATAATATGCAAAGGAGGAATGGGTTTAGAAATAAAAAATTCAAAAACAAAAGGGCTTCCCACTTTTCTGTTTTTTTTTAATCCAATGTAAGAATATATATTAAAGATAAAAAAAAATATACAGCTCTGAGAATTCAAAGAAACCTAGAATAAAATGCAACTTTGAAGAACCAGAAAAAACCATAAAAAAACAAAAACCAAAAGCTTCCTCAAACAATAGTTAGAAAAAGAACCAAATCCTAGATAGCAAGGTTATAAATAACACATTTTTGACATGGCACGGAAAATACAAAATAAACTTGGATCGTAAAAACATATCGTAAAATCGCAAGGATTTTTTTTTTCATATAGAGTTCAAACACCTTAAAATGCACGGTTCAAATAAAAATTCATGCATAGTTCAAATACCTTAAAATACATGGTTCAAATATAAATTCATACATAATTTAAGTAACTTTTCATTAACTAATAATTAACAAATTTAAAACAAACAATCTACTAGAATTGAAGCAATTCAAGAGCCAATAAAATCATGAAACCATGTAATTTTTTAATTATTACGGGATCACTTCTGTTAAAGCTTATAGGATTCATTTATATATTTAATTATTTGCCAAAACCATTAGATATTTATAAAGGATCTTAAACAATTAAAATCATGAAAACCAGAAGTTGTATCCTATATGATGTCTATTCTCCACGTTATTTTTTCTAGTAATTAATGAAAACTTTTATGATTACTACGAGAAAATTTTGTTTTGAGTTGGACATTTACTCTTAAAAAATAAGATATCATATATGCCTGATTATTTCCACACCAACCAAACATACTCTTAGTGTTCTTGTTCCAATAACCACACGGTCCACACATATTCAAAGAGAAAAAATCAAAGATCTAGAAAAGTCAAGACCACCATTTCCCACCAACCATTACCTAGGCTGCTGTTACTATTTAATGCATTGCTATTGGCTCAGTTGTTAGGACAAAGGCAGGACTAGGATGCATCGAATGCCATGGTTCTTGTTCTCGAATAAGCAGCTATTAAAGACGGTGTTTGGTATTTTCCTGTTAGCCTTGGGATAAGCATTTCTTTAGCTTCCTTCTTCGTGAACTGTGTATTCCTATTCTACATATGGTTCAAGTTTTTTTTGACAATCTCAGTTATCATAGAGGAAACAAAACCTTCAAAAATCAAATCCATTGGCATCACCAATTCCCACATCATAAGATGTAGCATCAGACACCATGTCTGCAATTAAAAAAACCCACCAAAAGCTTCTCTTAGCAACCCAACCCCTTACCCATCCCAAATCTATTTTTCTCTAGTGACTGCTGCACTTCACTGGCTGTGAGTGGGTGCCCATGAACATGAATGTTTTGTATATTGGAGACTGAAGAGGCGGAGACAATCAGATCAAAGATGGAAAGGAGAGGAGACTGCAAACTAGAGACCGTGAGACAAACGAAATGAAGAGGAGAGGACCGAGAAGAGTCAGTAAATTTTGTCATACTCGGTAAACTTGGTCCGAGTTTACCAAGTTTACTGAGTTTGAGCGATTTTAACCGAGTTTGACCGAGTTTGCTGGTTTTTGAGTTTTTTACTCGATTTCACACGTTATATTTGTGTTGACTCGTAAAATCATGAGTTTGCTAGTTTTCGAGTTTTTTAGTCGATTTCGCATGTTATATTTATGTTGATTTGTAAAATCATATGATTTTATGAGTCAACTCGCGAGTTTGACAACCTTGCTAGATAGGGTGCCCAAACTAACCAAATAAACAGGATCCATATAAGCATAATAAAGAAGCATAAAAATCCAAACCAAAAGGGACAAAAAGTCTAACACCAAATTGTTTGGCAACAATAAACAACCCAACATGTACTTCTTGCATGGCCAATACAGAAGCATGCAATCATAGTAATGGAGGAGTATGATTTTCATGGAAGTGAAGAACCATGAAGAACAAGATTTGGAAATTACAGAAGACAGAATCAACCGACTGGGATATATGCTCGAATATTCTCCTGTTCCTTTTATTCTAAATTAAGTGCACAAGAAGAGCAAGAGAAACTTGTCTCATTCTATGGTGCAGCCTTCTACTCCTGCTAAACAGACCTCTAAATAGTAGAAAAAAAAAGGAGGACATAAAGCGATTCAGGCGAAGCCATTGCTTGAAATAACTCCATTAAGAGAGAAGACCAATCACAATTAAAAAACAGGTGAGCATGGGATTCATCTTCTTGGTTACAGAGGACATAAATAGTATTAATAGAGAGGAAGCTGAGGCTATCATGAGTTCTAAGCTTACCTAACAATAAGCCAAAGGATAAACTTGTACCAAGATAAGACCATCTCTTCCAGACAACACTATGCCATCTGATAGTAGAACCTTTAAGACAGAAGAAATCATGAGCATTAGCAATAAAGGAACCAGGCCCCTGATACCAATCATAAAAAGTGGTGATAGTCTTAGGAATACCCCCAAGTTGGACTATAAACAGGTCTTTAAGAGAGCACAAGGATTTCCATAATGGGGAGGAAGAGTGCAGCTTCTCTAAAGACCATAAAGAATTATGTGGAAGGTAGAATTGGTCAACCCAACTAATCCAAAGATAATCAGACTTTAGATGAATGTTCTACAATTGCTTAGCTAGGAAACATTTATTCCTAGCCATAATATCCAACAACCCTGGACCTTCTTCTAATTACAGCAGACAAACCTTATTCCAGGCAATAAGAGTAGAGTGATTAGAGAAGGTGTTACTGGACTAGAGAAACTTGTAACAAAGGCTATTGATCTTATTGATAACTAGAGTAGGGATAGGGAAAATAGCAAGCCAGAATTAAACCATACCTTGTAAGATAGATCTGATGAGCTTAAGCCGACCAGCATAGGATAAATGTTTGCCCATCCATATTTGAATGAAAGATTCTAGTTTATGAAGAAGGGGGAAATAATGACTGGCTAACAGGCGATGGGGACTGAGAGGCACATCGAGGTATTTAAATGGAAATTGACCTTCTGAGAACCCGATGAGCTGAAGGAAAAATCATGCAATGTGTGATTGGGAAGATTTAGTTACATCATTTAAGAATACAAAAAAAAAAGACAAATATGATGAAAGAAACAAGAACAAGATACATGTAAAGAGATATTCAACCTAAATTCTCCTTTTTATTGCTTTGGATGGAGTTTCCACCAAAATTAGGCCAAATATGTTAAATGCAATGATTTTAGAATTTTAACGATTGACCACGTTTAGGATTCTTGAAAGCAAAAGGTATAGGGAATATTCGAAAGATAAATAAAAAGAAATGAATGACAAGCATGTGGATGTTTAAAAAATTTCTCTAATTTTTTAGCATAAATGTCACAATGTCCTAAATAAACTCAATATCCTACCTTCTACCATGTGGTTCATTGTCCAAAGAAATAACAACCACAAACAACATCTTAAAACTTTTATATAATGATTTAAAGGTGGACAAGTATCATCTAATACTATTGCTGTTGGATTAGGTTTAAGAGAAACCACACTTTTGAACACATTGACAACCTTAAAGTCAATTATTCCTTCTACTAATGAAAAAAGGATTAAACTGGAAATGGCCAAAACCAAAATCATGAAGTGAGTTTTATTTTCTTTATGATGAAGTTTCTTTTTAAACATTAGTTCCAATGTGTTCCAGAATCAAACATGACTAACACCCCGCTTGGTCATTCATTCATCCACTACTTATGATCTACCTTGGTCAACCAGGTATATAATTTGATAGAGTTTGTTTTTTTAGCAAATAGAAGTATACCAAGTTTGATTTCAGACAACCAAAAAGAGAATCATACCCGTTAAAAGTAAGGGTCATGCCTACATTATTGAAGGTGATTTTTTTTTTAGGTTTTAAAAACTTATTAAATCTTAGAAAGATAAGGGTTGTTGATTAGTACTTAAAAGTGCATATTTATCAAGGTTTTATATCATCATCCTTAACTAAAACATGTTTTATAATAACAAGTCTAATATTATAAAATGCCTTAATATATGGTAAATGTTCATCTTAAATGCAGGCCTATCACATAAATCAAAGGATTGATTGATGAGTTCAAGTATGGAAATTGAAAGGACAAAGAGAGGGCCAAACTTAGAAAAGAGATGTTGGTGCAGTTCAAACTGGAACACTATTCGGTAATTGGATCATATCTCAATTTCTAGATGTCAAAATAATCTCAAATGTTTACACAAATTCAGTAAGACATAGACCTACAACTTTCATGTGGACACCAAGATCTAAGAAGGCCGTTTGCAAGTCCAAATTATAGCAACAATGAAGAAGTCTGAATGTCCTACAGCCCGAATACTGTTCAGTGTTTGGCCCATATCTGGAGTTCTAGAAGTCCAAATGACCTCTATTTTTTTTTAAAAAAAGCTGAGTCAATTTCCTACAACTTTCATGTTTTCAAGTGGTCCCAGTTCTGATGCTAGTAATTTCATTTTATTCAAACAAGAAGATAAAGATTTTCACCAAGTCAAAAGTTGGCCACCCACTCAACAATTAGTCATCAAATCAATAATTTTGAATTTTGGCCTATAAAAGGAGGCATTTGCCATGCATTTAGGGGCTTGGTTGTTCAGATCAAGAACTTGTTCTTGCTCTCTCTCTTTATATTTTTTTTTTTGTAATTTTTAAGTTTTGTTTTCATTAATATCTTGTTTATGCTTTTCATTTCCTCTCCTTTACTTAGTTAACTTGTATTTTCTTTATGTTCTTATTTTGTTTATTTATGTTTCTCTTCTTCATTATGTTTAGCTAAATTTATTATGTCAAGGTGAAAAGGTTACACTAATGGTGTAAGAATAAGTATAGTGTAAACTCAACATGGACCTTAATGTTTAATATTAACATGTCTTATTTTTTTATCTTACTAATTCTTAATACCTTGCTTGTTAAATGATTAATCTAGATTTGTGTTATATAACACTTGGTACAACAAATGCTTGGCACTCTCATAACCCAACCGTATGGTATTACCTACACCTGTGCTATGAAAGGAACTTGATTTGCTGTTAACATAAGTTAGCATCATGAATTTGTGACAATATTTAAAAGTTTGGTGTTACGTAAATAAGATAATTAATATGATCATGTTAATAATTTATAATGAACTATTCATGACAAATCATCCGATTGGAACCTCCTTCGTGTGTGGTTTCCAAATTGAGTAATAAGAGTTTATACTATACTTGTTTGAAATACCATTAGTGGATCCTCTAACTTTGACGTTTGTTTTTATCATTGTTTAATCCTTACAGTAATCTTCCATCTCAAAGTTCTCATTAATTTTTTCCTCTTCTCTTTTATTATTATTATTATTATTACTGCTGCTGCTACTACTAATACTACTACTATTTACATTCTTGTTATATTTTATGTACATTAAGTATGCTCTGTATTTGATCAAGGATCCTGACATTGTTGGTCTTGCCTTGTTCATTCGCATCAGAAATCTGTTTATATTATATAATATATCTCTTTGATCTTTTCATAAACTCAGTATATAGGCTGGAAACCTGTGACCTGATCTTTTAGATCATTCTCAGGTATAACAACGCCACGTACTGAGTATTATTATTACTACTACTACTACTACTACTACTACTACTAATATTATTATTACTATTACTATTGTTGTTGTTGTTGTTGTTATTTATAATTTATACAATTAACCTCTTTGTGGTTTGACTCCGGTTTTGTCGGGTTATTTATTACTTCGACACTCCTACACTTGGGAGAAGACATCAATCTTTTGGTCATGTCAGTTGTACTCGGATTTCAAGTAGTTGGGTTATGTCTCTATACTTGTCTCTAGTTTTGTAAAGATAACATCTCCCAGCAATTGAATAATTGACTAGCAGTAGATATTTTTTCTTTAAGCTTCACTCACTTTAGTAATTTTGACTCAAATTCCATCTATAGGCAATTATCTTATTATAATGGCCTTTCTTTGAACTAGTTCACATATCTTTAATGGTAATCTTAATATGTCCTATCATTTCACACTTCCTCTAAGGATCAATGGATAAATTATAAGGTTTTCATAAGCACTAGTGAATATGAAATGATATGATTCGATTTGTGTCTTATTGAGGATGAGTCCTAGCAAATAACACCTGGCTCATGTAAAGTTTGGCCCAATTGGCCTATCCCTAAAGATTTAATTAGGTGTCAGATTGTCTGAATTACTAGTGAGGTAACCTTTATTTTTTAGCGTTATGCTCAACATAAGTAAGAAAGTAACTCTACAATACATTATGCATAGGGAGAGTTCCAATAAGAATGGAAGTCTAAATGAGAATCAATGGATATAAATCACACTCGCCACCTAAATCTCCATATCTAATCCTATAAAGAAGTTAGCTCGGGTCTAAAGAGCTTTTATTGGGTTTTGTGAAGTGTATGAAAACTCAAAAAATAATATGCTTGCACACTTAATCCAATATACTAAAAATAAATACAATAATAAATAAAATTAAACAACATAAATAGAATAAATGCTTAGATATAAAGGACAATATAGACATTAGAAGAAATAAACTAAGTAGAGTTGTCATGCTATCGCACTTGATATGAAAATGGGACCTCCAAAAATTAAAAGAAACATATAGAAAATGGAGTTTTTGCCTAGTTCCTTAATGAGACTTGACATTCTAAAATATTTACATTAGCTTAGAAATCTAAGTAGGGTTTTGTTGTGCTTAAGAAAATATAAAAATTACCCATATTGCATCCTTTCCAATTAAATGTTATCTTAGCTATGTTTCTTCTAAATTTATTTTATGTAATCCTTTAACAATCCAAATTATCTTTAAAGCTTATTCATTAGTCATTTATTATTAATGCATGTTTTTCAAGTTAATGTCCAGCCCTGAATCACCAGTCTTGCAACTTGATAATTTTTTTATATTAGTTTTTTATTATTATTATTTATTATTTCTTGAACTTTTTAATATTTATTTTTTTCAAGAAAAGTTGAACACAATTCTACTCTCGTTCCATGTCAGTCCCTATAGTGATGAGACTCATGGACTTATTATTGATCTCATTTTTATTTTAAATATTGCATTAGGCCTACATCATTCTTAAAACTAGGAGATACATTTATCTAATTGTTAAAATTCAAATTTAAACATAATGCTAACATGATGAAAACTAATTAACTTATTATTGATCTCATTGTAATGTTTTCAAAAAAAGCACTAGGCCTATGTCGGTCCCTAAAACATGTGATGTATATCAACCTGATTGTTAAAACCCAAGTTTAAACAAGACATGATTATATATGAAAACTCTTTGATGTTGTTTTTTGAAAATTTATATTTATTTGAACATACATACATAAAAAGAAAAAGACATAATTTTATGAAATATAAACAACATCAACACTATATGGTTTAGAACACCTCCATTTTAAACCCAAAACTCTTCAATGTTTTTTTTTTCATTATTTGGAGAGGAATAATGTGTTGTTTAGAATTTTAGAGAGGCATGAGAGACAAAATTGAGGCCAAATACTAGCCAAGAACCATGAAAAATAAAAGAAGAAAGAAACAAAAATTCCAAAGATATGCAAGGAAGAAAATGGATTATTTTGACTATGCACCAATTTGGATTTTTTCCTAATTTTTACTAGAAAATGATATTGTTTTTCCCTAAACACATTATTTTATTTATTTGGATTTTCACGTTTAAACATAGTTCCCTTAATTTTTCTATCTTTTTTAATTTGGTCCTTGTAGTTTTTTTCCAAATTCAATTTTTTTTTCTCAATATTTCTTTCAATATACTCTGTGATTGCATTTAAAATGGTCCCTCAATTTAACTGCGTTTCCAAGTCAATCCTTGTCTTTTTTGTCTTCAATTATTTAGCCAAATTTATCCATTTTTTTCAATTCATCTCGATTTTATCTTTGGTGGCATTTTTCTAGTCCTTTTATTTTTTTTTCTTTTCCAGTTCAATCCTTTGCCTACTAATTTTTAATTGTTTAGCCAATTTAACCATTCTCTCTCTCTCTCTCTCTCTCTCTTTTTTTCCTTCTAAAACATGTGCTAATTTCGCATTTTCTTCTTTTTTTCTATTTTTTTGAATTTTTTGAAATACCTTTTCAAATTTAAATGTGACGCTAACATGATGAAAACTAGTCAATTTATTATTGAGCAGATTTTAAGGTTTTCTGGAAAGGCACTATGCCTATATCTGTCCCTAAAACATATGATACACGTCGACCTAAGTGTTAAAACCTAAGCTTAAACAAGACATGATGATAACTTGATAAAAACTCATTGATGTATTTTTTTGTTGTTTTTTAAAAATTGATATTTACATGAACATACATAAATAAAAAAAGAGGAAGACACAATTTTATGAAATATAAATAATGTTAACATTGGATGGTTTAGAACACCTCCATTTTAAACCCAAAACTGTTTTTCTTCTTCTTCTTCATTTTTTAAAAGAGGAATGGTGTGTTAATTAGTGTTTTGGGAGGCAAGACAAAATTGAGGCCAAATAATAGCCAAGAACCATGAAAAATAAAAGAAGAAAGAAACAAAAATTACAGAGGTATGCTAGGAAGAAAATGGTTTATTTTGGCTATTCATCAAAACAATTTTGTTTTGGTGTTTTGGGTTTTTTCCTGATTTTTACTAGAAAACGACATTGTTTCACCCAAAACACGTTGTTTTATTTATTTGGCATTTTCATCTTTAAACATAGGTCCCTTAATTTTGTTATCTTTTTTAATTTGATCCTTGTAGTTTTTTTTTTCTTTTTACCAATTTCAATATTTTTTCTCAATATTTCCTTCAATATAGTTCATGATTGCATTTAAAATGGTCCCTCAATTTAACTTACTTTTCCAAGCCAATTTTATCCCTTTTTTTTTTTATTCATCCCTGATTTTATCTTTGGTTACGTTTTTCCAATCCTTTCATTTTGTTACCTTTTTCCGGTGCAATCCTTGGCCTCTAATTTTTAATTGTTTAGCCAATTTAACCCTTTTATCATTTTTTTTTCTCAAACTTGTCCTGATTGCTCTTTTTTTTTCTTCTAATTTTTTTCATTTATTTTTGAATTTTTTTTAAATGTTTGTTTTGCGCTTTTTTTTTTTTAATATTTAAGATGAGTAAAAAATTAAGTTATAATAACTAGCATTATTTTTACCGTCACCATTATTTTTACTATTATTACCATTTTATAAACATAGTCACCACAGCAATCAATGTCAATCTTATTACCACCATCATTACAATCATGACTATATCATAACCATAAAACATCATTATAATGTTAATAATATTGTATTTTTTCCATACCATTTTAAATCTCAATTTTTTTTATATTAATATAGTTTTTTTTTTTTTTTTTTTTTTTTTTTTTTTAGAAAAGCACTTTATAAGTACAATATTTTCATCTTGAAAATATTTTACGCACCTCCGCTTAGATCATAGAAAGGAAATGAAAGTAAAAAACCAATGTCATACACGTGATCAGTTAAATGGCAGAGAAGAGAAGGACATTTAAAAAGGAATTTAGGGGTATTTTATAATGTGGCAAAGTCTATTTTAGAGTGATCATAAGCAAAGTTTATATTATTACCATAGTTTCGAATCCCGGATTGGATTGAAAAATAATAATAAAAAAAAAACTCGATGTGACCCGGCGATCCGGGTAACCTGGCAAAACCTAGTTAAAAACAAGGAAAAACTCGTTGATTTTTTTTACTAAAACAATTTATTTTGATTTTAAAAAAATTAACCCGGATGATCTAGTGATCCGGTCAAAACATGAAACCCGGATCTTGGAATGAGGTGGTCTAAAAACTATTATTATTACTATGTTACAACCCATTTCAACCATCGATAAGCTTGCTTGTAATTGATCTAACACGTAAAGTTAGAGAAAGAAATTTGACGCAGAATATTCAGATTAGTGCAAATTGAATTATTATTATTATTATTATAAAGATTTTGGATGAGTTCAATGGCCTTCATTTATTATCAGTGCTGTTACAACAGCAACAACAACATTAAGTACAACCAATTCAATGCACGTATCGTTCTCGAAACCTTTAGGAGATTTCCAGCATAATTTTTAATTTCTGCACTTTTTGAAAGACGTGGCTCTATAGCAAACGTCACAGATCCCTCTGTGGTTCACAAAACGTGTTCGTATGAGCACCTAAATTAAACACGTTAGGGAGGGAGAGGGAGGCGAATAAATGTAATGAAATTGGACCATTTAAAAAACTGAAAATGAAAACAAACGTACAATCGACAAAAAAAAAAAGAGTCAGGAAAATATATAATTGTGAAGGAAAATCCCATTGCAAAACCAGTACATCAGAAATCTGACCTACTCAATAATCTTGCTCTATCTTTTATTTGACATGATCTCAGCAAGATTCCCACTGCCGAGTCACTAGAGGTTTTGTATCTTCCATGAAGATTCATGCCTTGAGAGATTAGGGTTAAGACAAACATGCATTAACGTTGGTAGAAGTGCTCTTTAATCTCCTACCGTTCTAGACTTCTAGTGATTAAGGATGTGTTTAGTGTGTGGGATTGGGCTTGATAATATAAAGTAGTGGCGGACTAGATTGGATTAGACTAGATTTAACTATAATGAAATGGATTGGATAATACGTCTTCCTATCTTCTATTTGATATAAACACATGAACCTTTTCCAAGATTTATTCTTGTCTGTGAAATTATTTTAATAACTCATTTTAGTCGTTAATTATAGTTTATTTCATAACATTTTGGTCCTCATTAGAGCTTTTTGGTCCTCCTATTTTAATCATAGTATGTACAATTTAGTCTCTAAATTATATATTTTTTTGCTTTTCAATTAAGCCACTATATGTAAATATTTATTTAATATAATTTGTCGCATTTTAGCATTCCAAGTCAAAAAATAAACGTGATAAATAAATAATAATAAAAATTTGAAAAAATGATATTTTTGTTTATATATGGTACGTATTGGAAAAGATTATTCCACTCTCTATGATGGGGCACCGATTTTGCCTTTGTAGACAACTTTTAACAGGATAAGGATCCATTTTTATCTTGTTCAAAGCTAATGCACCAAACAATCCATAGGTATCTTGTCGTATTTAAAATATATAGCAAACATATTATAACGTGCTTTGTCCTCTCATGTCATATTTACATAACATACCAAATACTTCTCTTACAGGCACTCTTTCAAGAGTATAGTTGATATAACATTAAAATTAAGGAAACAAAACTTCTGTTTTTATTTTGTTTTCGATCAAGGGATGAGACAAGTTGGTATCTAGCTCTTAATGAATATTCCTTATATCATAATGAATATTCTTTATAATTATTTCTGTCTGAAGCAGACAGAAATAATTATAAAGCTACAAAATGTCCACAAAATTAATTAATTTGACACTGGTGTGTATATATATATATATATCAATTAATTATGTGTTCTTAAGAAGCTACACGCGGCGAATCTTCTGAGGAAATTTCAAGCAAATTCAGACACAGAAAAATTTACTTTCACTTGCCCACAACATTAAATAATATTTTACTAAACAGATGTTGACACATTAGCTGTTGACGACTAAAGAAAGAGAGTATAATCCAAAACACTGTAGCATTGCAGTGTTGAAGTGCTGTGCTTCTACGTCAAAGCAATCCAGTTGTAATCTGTAATATAAATCGATCTCTTTGACCTGTCCTTTTCCTTTCCAAGTCCCAATTCTAGGCTGCTTCCAGGAAGCGCTGCTTCTCAGCTGGAATCCACCAGCTAGGAACTTTAGCTGCTTCTTCATCAGCAATTAGTTTCACAAATACTAGTTTGGTATTCTCGTGGGAAAATTTCATACCGGTGAAGCTGGTTTCGCTGATGGAGTCATGTCATATTTTTTAGTATATAACATCCATTTCTCTTTTGAATTTATGGGTTTCTGTTTTTTTAACTTAGAAGTTACGTAATCACTTCTGATTAGGTCATACAACTATTCAATCGGAAGAACAAAAATGTTTGAGGTTAAAATAGTAAAAAAAAAAGGATGAAAAAAAAATGCTAAGAAAAAGTTACATCGAAGGGTTCAATGACTTTTGCATGAAGTTAATGACATACTTTAACACCAATATACTTGCTAATAAAAATTTCATGGAGCTATTTGCTATTACCTAACAAGAGAGCGAGAATACCCGGACATATTTGAAGAGGTTCAATAAAAAAGATACTCAAGGTTGAACAATTTTTTAAGTTAGTAGCTTTAGAGACTTGATAAAAAGGGTAAAGGAATATGCCCTCTAGATAAAATTGTATGCCTTACTAGATAGAAGTTTGCTCAAGGTGAAGCAAGTAATGAAAAATCATATATAAATGGAAAAATCCAATGTGTTATGACATGGACCTTTTTAGTTTTACAAAGACAACCATCATGGAGGACCTTCCAAGTGAGCTCATTCTTCTAGTAAAAATGAAAGCTTGAGAGAGAACCATAAGGGACCAACCCATAGGTGTTAATTTGGTGTATCCTTCAATTAAAATGGAATCACCAATTCAAAGTTATTAGAGCAGTTAAGACAAACACTTACCACCTCCAAGACATGTTCCTTTAGAGAACTTCTTTCATACCTATCACTTAGATCACCTTAGGATGTATAATCATAGTGAGAATGTAAGTTTATTTTTAAAACAAAAATAATGTATCGTTTACATACATTTTCTTTCTACAAATCTCTGGTGCAGTCTTAAATTAACACATTATTGAGGTGATGCCAAAGGACCTCTCACCAATTCACCAGGATTTGATCTTGTATCCCTCATTCTCTAGTGTAGTCTTGGGCTAGCATATTCTCTAGTGTAGTCTTGGACTATCATATTCTCCAGATGATGCTTAAGGGTCTCTCACTAATTCTCCAAGGGGTGATCTCTTAACCTCCATTCTTTAGTGCGGTCTCATATTGAAACATTCTCCAAATGATATCTAAGGGTCTCTCACTAATTCCCAGGGGTTAATCTCAAATCCCTTATTCTTAAGTGTAGTCTCGAACTAACAAATTCTTTAGATGATGCCTAAGAGCCTTTCACCAATTCACTAAAGGTTGATCTCGGATCCCTCATTCTTCAATGCAGTCTTGGTTTAACACTTTTTTAGGTGATGTCAAAAGGCCCCTCATAAATTCATCATATATTGATTTTGGATCTCCTACCTTTTCGATGCAGTCTTAAGACTGACATGACTCTCAAGTAGGACTTCTGACCTTTATATTACCTCCAAGGATGATCTTGGATTTATCACTCTTAGATACAACCTCTCTCTAATAGAGGGCTCTTATGCCCCATTTCATCGTTAGAAGGCTATAGGCCACCTACTCTTAAAAAACAACTACTCTTTAGTGCAAGGCTCTCACGTACCATAACAATGCAAAGGAGGTCATATACCTTCTGCACTTAAATTTGACCACTCTTTGGCGGGGGCTCCTAATCCTCCATGCCATAACTAAGGGAGGCTATAATCATCCCACTCTTTAGTAAGATCTTTCTTTAACGGTGAGCTCCTAAGCCCTACACCAACAACTAGGAAGCCACTCTTTCTCTAGTATGTTCTTGTATTGGTACATGGCTTTCAAGCCTCACCGCAAGAACTAGGTTTTTTCTCTTTTTAAGAGCCCCTTTAATGGTCTTAAACATATTAAGCAATTCTTGCAATGTATTATCTAACTTGTTCATGTGATAATTTATAATGAATTGGTAAAAGCTTTGTGGTAATGATTGCAAGTCCAAGTTAACACTTCACTCATGGTCCATGAAAAAGCCCAATCGACCTAATTTCCCAAAATTACCAATTATTTTTAAAACATGGGTGTTCACTGAAGAACCCTTTGTCATCTTGCATCAAAACAATTCCTTAAAGGTCTTATACCTTTAAGTCATATTGGCCTCATCAAACTAATTTTTGAGATGTATAATCATAGTATGGACCTCTATATTCTCATGCTTCCTTTAAAGTTTAGGTGGTATGTTCGCTAACATCACATATGCAGCTTGTTTATTGTCATCAACATAATATTGATTTTCATTCCTAACTTATTCTTTAGTATCCTCAGTAGGGGTATTTAGAATTGGATTTTCTAGAACATACAACTTTTTATTTGCTTGAGAACAATTCTTACATTTTAGGGCTAATTCAAGAAATTTATTCCAATCAATTTGTTAGCATCAAGTATACTTTGTAGGGATATGTTACTACTCATTTTAATCTACCAAACTATTTATATAAAGATAGAGAGTATTAGTTTCATGCATACATATTTAAATTCCAAATTTAGATAAAGTCTTTAATTCTAATTTGATCTCTTACTATTTTCTTGGAAATTAATAGCCCTTCCTATTAATTCAGGAAATCTCACTTAGATTTTTCTAGTGGGCTAGGATCCCATTAATTTATCCGACCTTGAGTAAGTCAACAAATAATAATAAATTAATTAGATAGATAACATAGTTTATCAATCACATCTCTTTGTGATTTTTAGACTAGTTACGTAACAACTCTTTATCTAAATATATCTTTTATGTTTCACATAACCAATGCCTCTAACCCTATATGATCATGAGTGACTTATCCAAATCATATAGATTAGTTAAATAGAACCCAATTTTATAGCATTAGACATATTCAATTAACGGTGACCTTGAATGACTTAACAAATTATTCACAAATAAAACTCTGGTTTATGCATATAAAATTAGAAGACAATTATTAATGTTCTCAACATGTACTTAATATATTAAAAATCGATTTATTATCAATTAATTAAGTGTCATACATGACATGGCATAACAAATATACATTTTATACATAACAATTTATATATAAACATATACCCCTAGCATACAATTCTAATTGGATGATTATGGATATATCTAAGCTAATTCCTTTGAGTCATTAAATGGAATTAGATGGTCAAATCTTAGGTAGTTGCTGCAAACCCTTATAAGTCCTTTGCAAGTACTTTAATTGTAGCTTTCATCACCATTTTTTTCTTCGTCTTAGATTATAAAATAAATTTTTTATCTAAATTCATACATTTCTAAATTACATAACATTTACATAATTAATTAAAAAACCTTAAGTTCCATTTGAGGGGAATTAGATAAAGAAAGAATTTATAAAAAATAAATAAATAGAGATAAAGCAAGACACGTAGACCCTATTTAATGAAAATTACAACCATTCAACCATCAAATAAAAACACAATCACATTAATCTTTAATGTCCATAATCATCTATCATGTATAAAATCATCTTAATATCTTGATAAATTACAGTGCATGCTTCAATCTCAATTATTGGCTTTATGTGCTACTATAAAATAATATTTCTAACACTTAGAAATATTCAATAAATTCTAATTTGTTAATTTTCCAAACAAAACAAATTTTACTTAACATTATTTACATTTAAAACATTTTTCAAACTTTAATAAGAAAATTAATCACATTAAAATTCTTATTAATATCCTAAACTATTTTAGGATTAATTAAATAAAATCATTTTAATAAATATTATTTAAATTAAACCATTTAGTTAAATAAATCCTAATCCAATTAGGATACCATAAGACTAAAAAAATTGAATTAAACAATCTAATTCATTCTTAATTCTACTAGGCAAATTAATTCTTTAATTAAAATCATTTAAGGTAGAAAAACAATTTTTGATTAAATCCAAATCATATTAAGAAAATTAATTCTATAATTAATTTAATTTGGGTTTCAATTAAAATAAGAACAAAACTTTATTTGTGGGCGTTAAAAAAGCATGAGAAAATGGTAAAGGGTATCTTACATTAAAATAAACCTTATGGTCATAACATAAAAGAGGATGGGTAAAGGGGTAAAATACCCCAAAACCCTAAAACCATCTTTTTCTCCCATTCTTCTTCCATGTGTCGCTGGCAGGGCACCATGCCCTTGCCGCCTACACGCTTTCTAGCGGCATCTACAATAACACGAGGCTGTTGTCTGGCGTAGCCATGATGGCTGGTGCTTCCAATAGTGGCACACTTGGGTGCTACCAATAGCGTCAGCATCTAACATGTTTGGTGTTGCCATATACGACACCAAAAAACATGATTTTTCCAGCTAACCCTTGATCGAATTTTGGAAAGATCTAGAAATTCCATTCAAATTTGACTAGAATAGTAATCGGGTGATGAAAAACCATTTTTTAAAAATTTGTTTTTAAAAATCATTAAAGAAAAATAAACTTTTAGGAAAAAAAAATATTTATTTTGCACATAAAAGTAATTCATAATTAGCATCAATAACAATTAAAACATGCAATCAAATAACCCTAATTGTTCTAACGAAGGCTCTCACACTATTGTTGGGTTCCCAAATGTCATACATGCAACAAAAACAATAAAAAAAATTATTCAGGAATCTCTAGGATCCTATTAGACAAATCTCGAGTTATTTAGGGATTTATTACTTGAAGATTTGATCTTATTCAATTTTGAATAATTTCTTAAAGGCTAGGCTGTTACAAATCACAAGTTGTCCAATTGTTTGGCCTCCAATGGTAATCCACACGAACTACCAGTAAAGAATCTTATGTAACCCTATTTAGAAAAAAAATATTGCTATGCTTAGAGTGTTAGCTCTTTATTCTGTGACTTATATAGTTTTTATTTCTAAAGAACCACAACTTCTAAATAAAAAACATAACTTACTATTTATAGAAAATTTGAAAAACCCAACAAATTGAAAAAAATATCAATTTGCCCCCTGAATAATATCCATATATTAACTCAAGATAATTTTAGAAATTAACTCGATCAAATCCTTGATTTTTCTAGGTCTAGAAATATAATTCATGTATTAATTATATTTTAGTCTTTAATTTCTAAAATATATTTTAATCAAGTCATACTTATTTAAATCATCTTAGTTTAATTTCTGACTAATGATTCTCAATGTGTGTGACTCATTAGGTTCCTAATATATTGACCTAGATATAAATTATAATTATAATTAAATAGAATTTATATTTGAACAATTGATTAATTTATATTTGAAAATCATTTGCTTCGTCTAGCGACGTGTCATGATCCTCTAAATATTAGAAAAATCATTAGTGGTTTTACTTAATCTTTTAGTGACCGGTTTCTAAGTGTAATAAATATTTTTTCATCAATAATATTCTGATTTTACATTAAAGTATGAAGTATGTCGACTATGTTAAATTATGTTTGTTCTCTGTATAATAGTCATTGATCATTTAAATAAGATTTGAAACTCTTTTCAAATCTCATTTAACCCCGATCAAAAATTTCTTAGTCAATACTATTTGAGAATAAATGGAACATTTTATCCAATTCTCCTAGGATAATGAATTATCTCTTAATCATTCAATTGTCTTCATATAATTTATGTTATAACCAATACTTGCCTCTTTGTAACCTCAATTAGGATACCTGTAACAATATCAAAACATAACATTTTCTATATAAGATAACCTAGTGATTTCAATTCCAAGGATTACTTACACAATCGTCACATGAGTTTTTCCATAGGCATATGTGATATTTCCATATGGAATTCTTATGCGGGTCATTTTAGTATAAATATTATATGACAAGCACTTACATATTAGTTCTAAGTAACCTTTATACATCGACTTACGAGAAAAGTTGCTTCATTTCATAAAAAAAGAAAAGAAGAATATAATATGTACTAGTTTTTACAGTTTTAATAAATGTCAAATATTTAAGAGGGCATTAGCTAAGAACATTTTAAAAACAATGCTTTGATGTAACAAAAATCCTATAATTATAATAATTTTATAATTTTCTTTGCAAAATATTTTTATCCCGTAAACTTTATCTTTATTCTAGATCCATAAATCAAATATTAGATTTATTAACCTAATATTATATGAATGTTAAAGATAAATTAAGCATTTATTAATAATAAATATGTATTTACTTTGATATAATAGGTAACATCACTAGTAACCACCCAATTAACTACAGAATAGTTTAGAGTAATATTCAATAATTAATCATTCATAATTATACAAGCATGTAGCAAAAACAATAACATGAATTTTTTTTATTAGTTATGACGAATTCATAAATTATGCTTAACCTATAACAACTGAATTTTATAATCTAAGATAAACTATGTAATTAACATATAAACAAACTATAACTCAATTTCAAACAATCACCACAATACTTACATATAAATTTCAACCAAACATAACTTGTATTATTAACTTAATATTTAAAATCACCTCACTAATTTGCAAACAAAGTTGCCATTCTTCTTTTCTTTTGGTGTCCACCACTAAAAAGTACCTAAAACTGGCAGAAAAGTATTGAAATGAACAACTGCTGGCAGAAAAGTATAGAAATTTTTTGGGTGGTGGTTGCCTGGAAATAATTAGCAACAAGAAGACCACTTGTACACGGTTACAAGTCATTCACTCTTTTACTGATACTGATACTGATACCAACCCATTCGCAAATTATATCATCAAGCAGCAAGAGTTTGAATATTATAATCTCTATTTATTTTTTAATTGTGTTGATAAAATTGAGGGAGATATGCAAGTTTTAAGTTTAATAAACTTTTACGGACTTCATCTAGCCTTTAGACGTTTTAAATTTGGATATATAGAAATGATAAATAAAATTAATATTTCTTATTTGATTATCATCACCTTTGCTTGATCTCTGTCTGTCTGTTAGAGGCCAAAGCCGCGGAACAACCGTAGATTGGGCACTCCTTTCTCGTTCTTCATCTGGCATTCGAATCCAATCTAGCTATCTCGATTGCAGATCTCAGGCCTTTTGAGTTCTTATATATATAAATATATGCACATGGATATGCATCGAGCCCCACCTCGGTAATCTAAAAGAATCGTAATATTCAATCTCAAAAGAAAATAAAAGGAAGAAGAAGGAGCATAATATTCTCTTGTCTAATTTTTGATTTTTTAATTGTTTTCTCCCTCTCAAATGCTGTTTATTCTCTGGGTTTTGTCAGTAGAAATCTACAACACAATCTTGACAGGTATCTTAACCCTTACATGCTGACATGCTAATCTAACATATTATAGATATGCATCTTCAACATGCATATATACATATTTAATGATATGTAATTAAGGAAGTTAATTAACTACAACACTTGAAATCTAATGATGTTATAAATCCTGTTGTTTGATATAAGTGCGGCTGCCCGTGGACTCATCAGATTTTCTCAAAGCCTGTATTCTGTCCCAAATTTGTTCCCAAATCAGAATCTTAATCATGTGTAAATTGGTATCTTTGTCAGATCACCAGAGCTTAACGACTCTTTAATTAGTTTCTCTTGTTAATTATATTTGCATGCTATAGAAATGTATGTATTTCCTTCATGGCGCATGGCTTTGGTTTAAGTATGGAATTTGAAGCCTTAAGCTCCTTCATCAACGATTTGATTAGTCATAGGTTGGGAAGTGGGGACTTGTCGAAAGTATGAACACAACCACTGCTATTAGAACAACAAGGCAATGAGAGAAGCATCGTTATTCTTGAGCCATTGAAACAAGCAAACAATTAAATAAATAACGCCGTCCTCAACAACCACCATATTCGATGTGTATCTTCCATGGAGATTGAGATAAAGGGTAGCTTTGACAAGATGACAGAAATGAACAGTTGTCATTGGAGATAAAACTCTCAAGTGTAAAAAGGGTCAGAGTTTTTATATTACTTGCATTAAAGAATCAATGATTGATAGTTCGCAGTTTTAGAACTCAGCAAGTTGCGGGGGAACTTTAACACTTCGAAGCCTCAAAGACTTCCCTATATATTTGTGGGTTACTGACGAAGTTTTCATTCAACAATTCTATTCCCTTTCTGCTCTTCTCCTTCGCCTTCTCTACTCCCCACACCTAATAGCTTTCTTAATCCAAGAGTAGAGGCCTTGGCCTTACTGTCTGCGCAAGAAAGCTTATTAGGTACTGCAAGAAATCTAATCATGGCCATAGAGATTGGGCAACCCGCTGTTGGACTATCAAAAGTCGCAGTTTCCGAGACTCACGGAGAAGACTCTCCGTATTTCGCAGGCTGGAAGGCACACGATGAAGATCCTTACGATGAATCATCTAACTCATCAGGAGTTATACAGATGGGACTGGCAGAAAATCAAGTGAGTCGTCCCGGCAGGACAATATATCAAACAAGCAAACGATCTAAGATTTTATATTTTAGACCTTGTAAAAAGCTTCTCACTTGAGCTAATGTACGTGTTGTTCCTTTTTTACCAGGTTTCATTTGATTTGTTAGAAGAGTACTTGGAACAGCATTCAGAAGCATCTAGCTGGGGAAAAGGAGCACGAGGCTTTAGAGAAAACGCCTTGTTTCAAGATTACCACGGACTCAAATCTTTCCGACAGGTTCTTTTTCTCTTAACATCATGATTTGCAGCTCTGTGCTCTAGAAAGATGTATAGAAAGAAAATCCTGACATGTGAACGGCGTTTGTGAACAGGCAATGGCAAGTTTCATGGAGAAAATCAGAGGTGGCAGAGCAAAATTTGATCCTGATAGGGTAGTCCTGACAGCCGGCGCTACCGCTGCTAACGAGTTGTTAACCTTCATCCTAGCCGATCCCGGTGATGCTTTGCTAGTTCCCACTCCATACTATCCAGGGTAAGAAATGTCCTAAATGAACTTCTCTTGAAGGAAATTCATTCGTGTGCTAGCTTCATGTTCATATATTTATCTCATCTAACCTACGTTAGCTCTAATTGGTCTTGTTTCCAGATTTGACAGAGATTTAAGGTGGAGGACAGGTGTAAAAATTGTACCAATACATTGTGACAGCTCAAACAATTTCCAGGTCACTCTTGAAGCCATTGAAGCTGCATATAAGCACGCGGTAGCCATGAACATTAAAGTAAGAGGGGTTCTTATAACAAATCCTTCAAATCCACTTGGTGCCACAATCCAGCGCTCTGTCCTAGAGGAAATTCTTGATTTTGCGAAGCGCAAGAACATCCATGTCGTGTCCGACGAAATCTACTCAGGATCCACCTTCTCTTCATCCGAGTTCGTGAGCATTGCTGAAATTCTTGAAGCTCGTGGATACAAAGATTCAGAAAGAGTTCACATTGTTTACAGTCTTTCTAAAGATCTAGGTCTTCCAGGTTTTCGAGTTGGAACTATTTACTCATACAATGACAAAGTTGTTACCACTGCAAGAAGGATGTCTAGCTTCACCTTGATTTCTTCACAAACACAACACATGCTGGCTTCGATGTTGTCTAACGAGGAATTCACAGAGAACTACATTAAGACAAACAGGGAGAGACTAAGGAAGAGATATGAAATGATAATTCAAGGACTCAAAGATGCCGGGATAGAGTGTTTGAAAGGTAATGCTGGGTTGTTTTGCTGGATGAATTTAAGTCCATTGTTGGAGGCCCCTACAAGAGAAGGTGAAGTAGCTCTGTGGAAGTCTATCCTCCATGAAGTGAAGATAAATATATCTCCAGGCTCTTCTTGCCATTGCTCTGAACCAGGATGGTTTAGGGTATGTTTCGCTAACATGAGCGAGCCCACGCTAGAAGTTGCACTCAAGAGAATACATAATTTCATGGATCAAAGGAAAACAGAAGCAATTGCATCGCCTCCACAGCACTAGTCTCCGAATTTTTTAATGGCTCCGGTCATTTTGATTCTGTTAGAGGACAAGACCTTTTTAGCAGAATTGGGTTTGTCTCATTATAGTGTAAATCACATATATATTCTTGTTTTCTTGCTTCAGTAAGCAAGTTCCCTATAAATTCCATTTGTATAATTGTGATACCACTGCAAGAAGTCTTCACCAAAGAGTTCCATTCATTATGTCTTTGACTTTGTCACTATATTATTCAAGAGAGCAGCGCGTTTGACTTTAAGCTTAACACAAGTTACTTTTCACACATGTAAAAAAACTAACATAAGTTATTCCACAAATAAAAGATAATTTTTTTATATACTTTTCATAGCATATAATAATACTATTCTGCTATTATATCATGATAGTTAAGCGGTTCTTTGTGACCAAAATATATATATATATAAAAATACACACACACCTCATGGTTAGGTTGGAAGGTTGAAAACAAATCGAGCTTTTGACATTTGATATATAGTATATGCATATATTTGCTTTCTTTTAACAAGCTTGAACTAACAAATTGGACTTCATTTTGTTATGGCCAGGTCATCCTAGTGAACACTTGGATTGATTAAGATGTTAAAGGTAATGTTTGGTTGTTGTCCCGCACATATAAAATAAAGATAGTACGAACAAAGAAGAAAAACAGAACAAGAAATGGAGACCAAATTGTTTTTTTTTTTTTTAATGATATATAAGATAAAATGAATGTTTCTATATTTTATTTAGTTAATGATTGATAAAATATAATAAAATATAACAATGTTCATTTTATCTTTAATATGTAGTTCTATCAAACTTATATATTTAAGAAAAAATTTATAAGATATTATTTTTCTTTTAATTTAATTTACATTAAGTTTTGAAATTAATAATAGTATAATAGCTATAGTTATAAAATCTAGATTGACTCGGTGGGTTGTCCCTGAACCTAGTTTAAACTAGTCTGAATTTAAAAAAAAAAATCAAAGAACGATTGATTTAGTTTGATCCAGTTAAAAACCTGGGTCAACCTCCAACCTAATCAACTAAGGGTAAAATCCAGTCAAAACTTGAGTAAAACAACTCATTGATTTTTTTTTAAAAAAACAAATTTGTTCAAAAAAACACTGTTTTAATCTTTTTTTTAAAAAAATAAAGTTGACTTGAGTCAACACTCTTGACCCTTAACTTGAGTCTTGCTCCAAGTTAATTTCTAGATTAGGATTTTAAACAATAATAATAATTATTTTTAATTTTATATATTTTAGTTGAATAAATCTAAAATTAAGAGTTTTTTTTTTACGATAATTATTTTAAAAATAAAAAAAGTAAATAGTTTCTCGAGATAAATTCCTTGTGTGTCTTTTATTTTAAAAATATATAAATTTATTTTAAAATTATATAAATGATAGATTTATTTTTATATTTTTGTTCCTGTCTTTCCAACTAAATTTTTTTTTTATTGTCTCTATTTTTTTCTCTATCGATATAATAATTAAACAATCTCTATGCATAGTTGAATTAAGATGTAATCATTAGATAAGATTTTGTAAGCATTAATTCTATAAGCTTTTCGTGTGATCATCGCATAATACCAAACAAATGGTCCACCAGAGGATATCGTTCCAAATAAAAAACAGCTACTGATTAGCTTATCTAGCTAGAATGACTACACAATATTACATTGTTTATAACATGATCAGAAGATTAGTTATTTCATCGACCATATCATTGTATAATATTGTGTGCTTCATATGATAATTAAATTATGATAACTTTATGAGCTGCATCATACTATGGTTTTTTTTATCGAAAAAAATAACATTAGAAAGATATAAGCCAGCAAATTGCAGTAAACACGAACAGACTTTTTTTTTATAGATTCCAACAACAATATGGCTCTCTTCACACACACGCGCGCGCTGGAGATCATATATAATTATTTGTTTGGGTTGTCCGCGCAGACCATGTTAATTGAAGGGAAGAGTTGTAATTGATTTTTCTTTCAAATAATATGGTAGAAAATTTGTTTTAAATTCATGGTTAAAAGTCATATTTTAAGCCAAAATTAAAGCCAATTCTATTGTCAAAACTATTAGAAATTGTTCTCCAACATTAAAAAAAAATCTCAAAAAATTCTTAATTGAAATATTTTTTATAAAATCCAAAACCTTCAATCCCATATATATATTTTTTAAAAATTATCTTATACTTTGCATATTGAAAAGTTGAATGGTCATACATGAACTGAGCAAAGTAGCATGAATATAATTAACCCACAAATGCATGGCTCAAGTTCAGGGCTTCATATTCTGGACTCCAGGGTTTGGATTTTATTTTATTTTTTACTAACTTATTTTGGACTTAGATTTAGATTTATTATAAAATAATTCTTTGATCAATAAAGAATTATTTTTTTCAACCCATTTATATATACTTTGCTGGGTTTCCAAATATCATATACACAGTACAAACAATAAAATAAAATTATTCGAGAATTCCTAGGATTCTATTAGACACATCTAGAATTGTTTAAAAGGCTAGGTAGTTGAAAACCACAATTCGTCCAGTACTTTGGTCTCCAACGGTGATCCATACGAACCACTAGTATATAATTTATAGGGAAATTTGAAAAATCTCATAAATTGATAAAATATCAATTTGCCTCTTAAATAATGTCCATTTATTAATTCAAGATAATTTTAGAAATTATCTCAATCAAGTCCTTACTTGATTTTTATAGGTCTAGAAATATAATCTTTATATTAATTATATTTTATTCCTTAATTTATAAAATATATTTTAATCAAGTCATACTTAATTAAATCATCATTGTTTAATTTCTGACTAATGATTCTCAATATTTGTGACCTTCCTAGTATGTTGACCCAAATATAAATTATAATTAAATTAAATTAAATTTATTAATTTATTATTAATTCAATAATTGATTAATTGTATTTGAAAATCAAGTGCATTATCTAGCACGTATCATGATTCCCCATATATTAGAAAAGTCATTAGTATTTCAATTAACTTTTCAGTGATTGGTTTCTCCATGTAATAAATATCATTCTATCAATAATATTTTAATTTAACAATAAAACATAAAGTATGTTTGTCATGTTAAATCATGTTTATTTTCTATATAATAATCATTGATCATTTGAATAAGATTTAACTCATAATTCACCTAGGATGATGAATCCTTTCTTGATCACTCAAATGCCTTCATATAGTTCATGTTATATCCAATGTTTGCCCCTTAATAACATCGATTAAGATAACATGTAACAGAATCAAAGTATAACATTCTCTATATAAGATAACTTAGTGATCTAAAGTTTAAGGATCACTTACATAACCGTCAAATTAGCCTTCTATAGACATATGTGATATTCTATATATGTGATTCTTATACAAGTCAGTTCATTTATTATAAACCCTTACATATTAGTCCTAGGTATTCTTTATACTTCAACTTATAAGAACAACTGTTTCATTTCATAAAGAAAAGAACATAATATGTATCAGATTCTAGAGCTTTAATAAACATCTATTATTTAAGAGAGCATCGATTAGAAACAACATTATAATTTTCTTTGCAAAATATTTTTGTTTCATGAGCTTTTTTTTTTTTTTAGATTCATAAATCAAATATTAAATTCATTAATCTAATATTATATGAATATTAAACATAAATAAAGTCTTTATTAATAATAAATATGTATTTAAATGAATATAATAATGTCACGTGTAACCAACTAATTGGCTACAAAGCATATTAAACTAACAATCATCCACTTACATAAAGCTAATTGCTCATGTATCTAGTACCATATTACTCCATATAACAGTAATGCTTTTACATGGATAGTGACTTAGTAAGAAGATTTTTTAAATTTTCTTTGATGGATACACTCTCTTTATCTTTATATCTATCATTTAATTGATTTATCAAATCAAACAGAATTTCTTGAATACATGTTTGGATCATTGATGAGACCTTAGTTCCTTTACTTATGCAATGATTCCATTGTTATCACAATACAAGGAAACTGGATCAACAATGCTAGGAACCAACCTAGTTCATTGATGAACTTCTTGATCCAAACAATCTCTTTGTATCCTTGTGTAATTTTATTCAGTTGTAGAATTAGTTGTGCTCTTTTCCTTGGAACTCTTCCAAATGAAAGTACTACCATTTAGAATAAAACATATATTGACTAGTATTCACTATTTTTCCAATATTTTAATGAAACAATATTGATTCAAATAATTTTAAACTTTTAGTTTATCTTCTCCATTAATGGATTTTATAGCCAAGAATAAGAAACCATTTCCATCATATCTCTCTCAATCTATGTCTTATAACACATGTATTTTGAGGGAGGTGTTTCATGTAAAATAAATAAGAATCAAATCTTATATTCTTCCATGCTAAGCTATTTTAGCATCTAGTTTACATGAATGAATTGAGACAATATAAACAACCTTCTAGATCTATCTTTATATCCAATATATAGGTTGCTTCTCCCAAATTCTTTATCGAGAGATTCGTGGACAATAAAAACTTTACTGATTAAAGTAAAGATATGTCGTTTCTTAACAATAATATGTTATTTACATATAATATTAGAAAAACAACACCACTTTCACTAACCTTTTGTAAACAAAAGGTTTATCCACTTTTTGATGAAAACAACTTTTGAAATGACCTTTTTTACCATAGTAATGACGTTCCTGCCACAAATACTCAAAAAAGCTAAATTCAAGCTTTGAGCATGACATAATGATAGCCTATACTGAGACACCAAGGCTATACGAAACCAAAAAATCCTCACCTAACACCTATAATTAGATGTGAATAAAAAGTATGGAAGACATCACAAAGCTTGGTCAACTCTTTGATAAGTTAAAGTAGTTCAATGAAGACCAAAAAAGAATAAGCAAAACCTCACTCACAATAATAATGGTTGAAATCAAAGTTTATAAAACAAATCTTAATTACAAGCTAAAAAATCATATTTATACTAGGTTAAAATGTCCTAAACAAGGCTAGAAAAATAATAAAACATTTCTAAATAAAATAGAAAAAAAATCCTAAATGAACTAGAAAACTAATATAATTCCCACATAATAGCTTTTAGACCTTATAACAAGACCTTCTAAATGTCTAATTATTATGAAATTTTAATCTCTCTCTCTCTCTCTCTCTCACACACACACACACACACACACACATATATATATATAAGCCTTTAAAATCTTCTAGTTAAACTTCAACTTGATCTAATGGTGGCATAATAAATTATACTTGTTAGTGTAAAACTATTC
>JAAWWB010001335.1:0-50012 GCA_018804465.1 Populus tomentosa
AGCTGAGGTGAGTTCTCTGGTAAGGCTTTGGAGTGGATCCACTTATGATAGGAACGTTGTGAGTGAATTGGAGGGGCACAAAATTCAACAACTTTGATCCACTAGGGACTTGCTCGGTGGTGGTGGGTGGTGGGTGGATTCTGTAGAGAGCGAAATCTCAAGAATTGGACCTCGATTTGCAAGTGCCCAGTGGATGGGAAAAGCGCCTGACTTGAAGGTAAATTGGTGTTCTCATCTGGTTCCGTTTGTTTCTTGAGAAAAATATTAAGGAAAAGAGCATCGAAGGGTCTCAAAATATTATGATGATCATCCTGGTCTTTTGATGTTTCATGAAATCATGTAGTTTTGATGTTTGTTTAATCTCCTAGGAATATCTTCTTAGATATTCCAAGAACAATGATTTTGTCCTAAGAAACAGAGTTATTGATGCTCAAAAAGAGATGTTATATGCTTTTCACGCCTGTTTAAAATTATGATTTTTTCTTCTTTTCGTTTTCTTTGAATTGAAATTTAAGGGCCTTACAATTTCTTTCTGTTGTTGCGAAGATATCTTTTTATTAAATGATTGGTGCTTAGATGTTTCCTGATTTACTTTGAAATCCTCTGCTCTGTTTGATATCCTCTGTTTGGTCTCTGAGAAAATGTAGAATAGGAAATGAGAGTCCAATCAATTTACTTTCTTGTACAACAGTGCAGCTCTTGGTTTGAATGGGTACTTCATAGATATGCAGAGCAGAAGGGTCTCTCTTTAAATTCCCTGACTTTTCTAGCAACCAAACAGTCATTATTTAATTGTATAACGTTAGATTACTCCTATTTTTCGTAAGAAACAATAAAAGGTTTGATGCTCTGTATATTTTCAACCCTAGTAATCCATTGCTATAGTGCCATTAATGCTCTTCAATGCTCAGCAACTTGTTTCCTCTACCCTCTCTTTAATGAATTATGATTTATCTCTTCAATTTCCAGAATTAAACGGGTCATTAATGTCATGGCCTGTAAGAAAATCATTTTTTTTCTTTGTAATCTTTAATTTTACTAAAACTACTGCAATGGTTTGCCTTGTGTATTTTCATTGGATGCAGTCAGGAAAGGTTTACTTGCAAAGATGCAACTCTTCAAGCTCACCCTCATCATCCTCAGATTACAGGAACCAAACAAATCAAACAGTGGCCAAGCTTCAAGATTTGAATTTTCCACCTTCGCCTTCCAAGATTACACTGAACCTTTTCGATGAAGGTAACTTGGAACTGAACTTCGTCTCATCACCAATGTCAAGCAATTACCAAAGTGTTTGCACTCTGGATAGAGTAAAATCCGCGCTCGAAAGAGCAGAGAAAGAACCGGGCAGGAAGCAATCCTCTTCGCTATGGAAATCATCATTGTCGCCCCCTTATTCATCATCATCGTCTTCAGTGAGAGACATTCAAGAGGAAGAAAATGAAGAGAAGCTACAAGAGGCATCCCCGGTTGCCGCAGGATGTCCCGGTTGCTTATCCTACGTTTTAATAACGAAGATTAATCCAAGGTGTCCTAGATGCAATTCAGTTGTTCAAATGCCAATGATGAAGAAGCCTATGATTGATCTTAACATATCAATTTGAGATTGATGTCAAAAGTTCTTGAAGAATTGAGATTAAATGGAAGTTAATTCTTGATTTTGTAAATGATAGATGGAATATTTGTAGTGGCTTAAGAGAATAGAAATATTAAGAAGATTTTTATGCTTTTATTAGCATATCGAGCAGTAGAAAAATTAACCAATCTCTCTCTCTCTCTCTCTCTCTCTCTCATCAATCTATATAACCTTCCATATGCCAATGGAGAAGGCGGCTTCTTTTTTTAATTATTATCTCTCTCTTGGTACCCAGTGCCCATGACTAACGCAAGTTATAATTTTCTCCTTACAAATAATATGTGTAGATAACTATTCCTTGCAATAAACAAGTGTAATTTGTATGTTGCGTTACTTGCAACTTGTTTGAAAGATACTTTAGAGCTGCTAATAAATAAAAAGATATATATGTATTGATATAATTGTGGAATTTGGATAGTTTGAAGACTCATTTAAAAGAAAATTTAATTTTGACACAAATGATGACGTAGACTTAATTTCCAAATGCCAATACACAAACTTGCCTTGATAAAAAAAAAAAAAAAAAAACTAAAAGTAATTTTGAGGGGGTGGACCATAATTAGCTAGATTTTAGATTTATTCTTTAGAGATTACCACTTCGAGTCTCACAAATCTTGGAGTTAATAGAGACTTATATGGTCATTAATTTTAAAACTCGTAGTATTAATCAAGATACACACAAGCTAACCCAATCACCTATATTAATTAAAAAAAAAAAACACCAAAAGTGATGGGATCCAACAATGAATGCCTGAGCAACATTTTTTAGAAGTCTACCAGAGGAAAAAAGAAATTGTGACTGAATTCTGTCACAAAACGTTTCTGTCATAAAATGGTCACGAAATATTATTGTGATCGGGAGAATCCAAACATTCTTCCAATTAGATCATCCTATTCATGTCCATTAATTTTCTTATACAATGTTCTCAAAACCGTAAGGTTTTATTGCATGAACTTATACCGATCTAGTTATGGTTGTTTGAAATGGTGAATATATATTAATCATGGTTGCTGACGAGTAGATTAACAACGGCAGGCAGCCGCAGCAAGATGAGTACTTTTTGTTCGGTGGAGTCCTGTTTCAGAACCACCGGCTTTGAAAAGGTAGAAGAAGGTTAAGCAGCAAGCGAAAGGGGAAGTCCAGTTGGACGATGGTTGGGAAACAGATACGAGGCTGGTGTATCTCGTCCACACGTTGATGATTGGTGTCATCGAGAGGGAAAGGCTAACCTCGTTCATTATTACACCAAAGTTCGGTGGTAATTAACTCCTTTGTTTTTTGTTTCTTGTTTCTTGTTTTGATTTCAGTTTGTTTGTCGGTTGATTCTTAGTTACTTGTTCTTCTGAGTAGGGTTTTGATATCGATTATCCTCTCCCACTTGGCTACCATCTGCTCCACCCAATTCCTTTCGAAGATGATCCTAAATCCTAATTGTTATGATCGCAAGTATGATGTCATAAATCTATCACGGATGATTTTTTTTATTGATATATTCACTGTATATAAATAAATTTTTGTAATATTGAATAATATATTATCGATTGTAATTTAAAATATTTTTTATTTAAAAATATATTTAAATAATATTTTTTTTGGTTATATTTATATATGTAACGATTTGAAGACACGGCAAGAATATGATTCAACTAATATAATTAAGAGGTGGCGCGGAGGGATTTTTTAGGTTAAATAGAGGAGATGATAATTAATGGGGGGGAGCCATTAATATATTAATGTTGTGACTTGTATCCATGCATACTTAATTTTGTGAGCTCCACAAAGAAACCATATCAAGTCTCGCCCCACCCACTCCTGGTAGAAAATAAAAGGGATAGCGATGTGGAAAAGAAAAAATGGTTGTGTCCTAAATGTTTGAAAACTGCGTCCACCTACACTTGGTCAAATGATGAGATTTATGGTACCGCAGGAGCCTCTTTATGGCATTTATTAGACCAATTCGTTAATAAACCTAACTGACAATAAATGATAAATTAATTTTTATCATCATGGTCTTCAAGTCTCCCAACCCACCCCTTCGTGTGATTTCAATGCCAGCTTATTTCCTCAACCGATTTAATTATTTCTATGAGTGGCAGTCTATAGTTGGCCTATCAAGCATCAACTACTTCTATATATATATATATATATATATATATATATATATATATATATATATATATAATAGTTTTGTTTGATTTATTTTTCAATCTAGTCCTTTTCGTATAGATTTAGATCGCATTATATTCTGCCATGTCTTCTTTTCAGGGGAATTGGAAATTGATTCCCAACTCAGTCAATACTCAAAATTGAAAATGGAGTATCTTTCCTTTTAATTCGTGTGACCATTGATATAATTGGATTTGCAAGTCAGGAAAAATTATCTCAAGATTTATGGATTAAATTAATTGACAAAAACAATCCAAGAAAATATCTAAACGGATAGCTTGATTTAAAACCATGATAAGAAAATATTTGACTTTTACATCGAGCTCAAAATTGTTCATGAGATTTCCGAGATTGTTTTCTTAACGGAAGTTACTTCATCATTTATCAAATGTTAGATCTCTCAAAATTAAGCTTAAAAATTATTCTTTTAGCTAGTTTAATTATTTTTCTACATATTTTTAGATTTTAATTATTTGTTTCTATTAAGTTTATGTTTTCTATTTAGGTCGGTTTTTAAGACTCCTATATAAACAGTTGAGATTTTTTTTATTATTCAGATTTAATAAAAACACAAGAACTTTTTATAGATCTCTCTATACTTAGGTTTGTAATCTTTGAATTTGAGGATCATCGTTTTATCTTTGTTATATAATGCGTCACAATTCTCCGTGAAATTCCTAGATCTCCAATGCTTACTATTCACAAACTCCTAATTAACTTTAATCGGAAAAAACTAGGGATCATCATTTTATTAATTAAGTTTATTAAACTTGTTTCCATCTTTAGATAGCTTATGAATTTTCAATTTTTGGAGGTCACAGTCAATTATGGCGTCTTAAAAAAAAAACATGGCAACATTTCTTCTTTGCTGTAAAAACTGTAGATCATTTTTTCATGCAATACTAAGTTGTTTGGAAATTGTGGAATTGTTTTATGAAATAGTTGAACATCCAATGGTGCAGACCTTGAACTATTGATAACTTTTACATACATGATCTTCACTTGTAAAAGGGAAATTTCAAAGCTTTCAATACCACTACAATTCTAATGTTAGCCTCTGGCATAGTATGAAAATTTGGTTGGCTAGAAACAAGTTGATTTTTCAGGAAAAAGATTTCAGAATAAACATTGTTTGAGTTTATTATTCATCGTCCACTACCAGAAAATTAACAAATACAAATAGACACACTGATATAATATTTTTGTCAATATATTCCGGAGAATTTTTCTCACTAAATATGTCATCGTCATATCCATCAGTAAATACTGAAAGAAATATTTCATTAGTATATGTTGAGAGGATTACAGTGGAAAAAGAAAGAATGAAAAAAAAAAAAAAAAGCAACAAGTACGATGATGTGCTATTTTTACAGACTGAGTCAGTAAATTCATCTATAATATTAGGATAAATGGATAGTTTTTAATGTAAAATATTGATACTATAGATCCTTTTGTATGTTTATTACCTCTTATGATCATTTTTCGAATGGCGTAGCAAAGTTAATTGGAAATTTGCTTAAATTAACATAATTGAAATTATTCAATTGACATGGATTGAAATAAAATCATTTTGTTTGTCGCAATCCAATTTAAATTGCTATGCATTTATAGGTTTTAAAATTTTAGGTAGTCTCTTCTATAAAATAGGTGTTGCCAAATTGTTTTTAAATAGAAATGGTTTACGGTACCTTAATCCTTTAATTTGTGTAGATGCTTAAGAAAAAGTCACTAGAACATCGTATAAACAGGATCATTGCTAGTTCTGCTAGTAGTTCTTCTAATGACCATAAATCATTAGGTGCTGACCAAGAACAGGCAGTTAAGACATAAACATCCACGTTTGATATTGGCTCGTCGAGTGCAATGCCACCACGTCAAGCTAGGTCCTTTCACAATAGGGTCCATTTACCTAAAAGTACTAGACTTAGTAAAAGAGTGACCTTTTAATGTAAGTTTGTCTTCCCTTCATGATAACATGTTAGTAATTTTAAAAAAATTAATTTCAAGCAACATTCTCAATTTTAAGTTTACAAACATTGAGGCTATCAAAATCATAACATCGGTGATGAAATAGTCTATTGAAATTCCATTGTTTCAATAGAGCTAGGGTTCTAAATATCATGAATGAAAACATGTGATTGATGCATGGTTCAAAAGGTTTAAAATTGGTATTAACTTAAATATTTTTTATGTTAATTTGGTTAGTTTATTGATATTAATTAAAATTTTCTTGTAAAAATTTTAATTGCAAGGAAAATTTTGAATGGGATAGAGCTGACAACTCTCTTACAAGGAGGGTTTGGGAGAATTACGCTACAACTAAGTAAGATTGAAATCAAGATAAATTTTTTTAATTCTTTAATTCAATTTTATTATTCATTTACCAATAAATGATTAATTTGTACCTTATAGGTTGCATGATTTTTGATATGAGACGCAAAAAAAAAAACCAAAAAAATATGCAAAAGAAAGAGAGCTTCCAAGCTGGAAGGAGGTGGCGGTTTGGAAGAATTTTAGATCTCCATACATCTCAGAGGCCGTGTTGGTGGAATATATTCAGCACGTAATATCCGATCATTTGTGTGATGATCACACTTTGGTGCGGAGAACCGGAACCGGCATGTTCATAGTTACAATACAACGCACACCGACGGCTCCATTCCATTCGTTTCGCATGTGAAGCGGATGTTAACATTCCTTTTTTTATTATATCCATTTTTATTTGTTTTTTTTTATAAATATATTTAACTAACAACAATTTTCTCTTGCAAGCTATGGTTCTTGAACGCAAACCAAGCTTCATAGAGCTTTTTCTGGAAACGTATGGGCGGATTGATGACCGCCAAATTAAAAGAGGTGCAAAAACTCGTAGATAGTCAAGCTTAGCACTTTGTGATATGTTATTTTCAACCATTTTTTTCTTAAGTTATTATTTTTTAAAATTTGTTGATTTTTATTTTTCTATGATATATATAACACCTGATTGAAGGAGAGATACAGTGACGATCCTTCGACCCATCCGGATCTCAATCCGAATTTGTCATTGGAGGCAGTATCACTCGGTGGACCCGATAAAAATCGAGTATACGATCTCTCTAACACTACGGCCAAAGACTAATGGATGCCTGTAATGTTTCAACCATTGGATGCTCGCAATAAATTCCAAGCACTTAGACTCTAGAGTTCGAGGCTTTTTAGAATAGTAAGTTAAAGATCAGACAGTTCATCTTGCTGTTGATTATGAACAACTCAGTGTTGAAACAGCTTAACTCCACCGATTGGTAATAGAGATGAGATCACAAATGAATGATACATATGTTCCTTCTTATTTGCCCTACAGTTCAGACGAAGACCCAGACCCACCTCTTTCTCCTCCTCCTCCTCATTCAGTGCCTCTATTATAGATTAATTGTATTTGAACTTATAAATATTTAAATTTAATAAATATTTGAATTTTATATTAATTTATTTTTTTAATTATTTTCTAATTTTGTTTAATATATATATATATATATATATATATATATATATATTATTACTGATAGGGTTATCGACGGACATAGTCCATAGATATATTCCAAAGAGTTGGAAAAAAAATTAATACAAATATCACTGCCACTATTTACTCATCAACGGAATAACAGATAGTTTGTTTGACGGTTATATGTTAGATTCACTGACAGATGCAAAAAACACCAATGAAATGGCATATGGTTTTTTTGTTGGTGATATGTTATATTCAACAATGAAAATACCGATGGAATAAAGCGAATAAAGTTTTTTTTAGCATACTTTGTCTGTCAATAAATTCATCTGTAAAATTATTACTGATGGATTTACTGACAGACCACAAATCACCTACGAGATTTTTTACGATAAATTATTTCCAGCCATGAGTCCACTGGTAAATTTCATGCCGGCGGACTATGAGTATATATACTGATAGAAAATTTCGTCAATAAATCTAAAAATTCTAGTGGTGATCTTGCTTTATGGTTAAAGTACCGTTTGTTTTTGCAAAAGCGCTTTTGAGAAATTAGAATTTCTTTTTTGCTTTAAATTATTTTTATTTTTTTGTGTTTAGATTATTTTGATGTGTTGATGTCAAAAATAAAAAATTATTATTTTGATATATTTTTAAGCAAAATATATTTTGAAAAATAATTGCTATCACAATACCAAACAAACTCTTCTTCAATTTTTGTTAATAATTAAAATATTTTGAAAAGTAATATATTTTTTAAGGTATTGTATAGTAAAAGCACCACCTCCTTTAATTTTTGTTAATAATTAATAACTAGCTGAGGAGCCAAGTTTGCATGAAAATAATTTTCCATTTGAGTTGATACCGGTTAGATCACATTCTTATGTTTGATATTTAAATGATTTTATAGGTTTTTTTTCAAATAGAATTTTAAATATTTTTTCAATGAGATTTTCAACAGAAATTTAAATAATTTTGCAATCAAGTGTTTGATATTTTTTTTTATGAGAATTTCCTTTTCTCCTGGTCTTGTTATAAGTTTCTATATTATATCATCACTAATGATAATATTACATGAAAAGACGTAATTTTTCTTAGTTTAAATAATTGAACATGTTTGATTTCAAAGGTATTGCTTTTATTATATTATTATAATTATGATCTAAATTATATTTTTTTCAATAAATAGCTCTATTGTTTAGTGCAAATGATAATTGAATGCACACAATAAACACTTAAAAGGTTGAGACAAGAAAAATTCAATGCGAGGGACCTGACGAATTAATGGCAGCATTTTTAACTTTTTCAGGCAAGGCTTATTCTTGCCAGCCACTTGATGAACAATGCATTGCATATGCCTGGGTGGGACACACGAGCAGAAAAGTAGTTGCTGCCCCTTATGTATATTGGTTCGGTGTCGGAAGTTTAAAGAAAAACAAAAACAAAAACAAAAAAAACAAAAAACTTAGAAACTTATTCAGCGTATTTTAAATTCTCTCAATTAAATTCAATCAAATTTTTTAATAAAATTATATATTTAAATTCTTTTAAACATTAGTCATTAAAATGTCATCGAGCTGATCAAGACACATGTAAATGATGAAAAACAAAATGACAAACACCTTAAAAGGTTTAAGAATGTGAGACAAATACTTTTTAAGTTTATTTTTAATAGTTTTATTATATAAAAAAATAAGTGTTTGCTAAACAAAACATGAAAATTAAACAGTATTTTCTTCTTCTTCTTTTTTCTTGTATATAGCTAAAAATCCTAAAGTTATTTTAGTATTTTTTTTAGGAAAAAAAATCTAAAATATTTTAACATGTTTAAAAAAAAACTATTGTATGGATTTTACAATAAATTTGTAAATTTTCAGAGAATTTTGGTCTATATTTCAAAAATATCAAAAAACTTTTTTTGTTAATATGAGGGATTATGAATTTATACGTATGATATATTTCTAATATTAAATAAAAAGACAGTTTATTTTTTTTGTTAGAATTAGAACGGTTGGGTTTTTAATTTGATAAAATAAAAATTTTCTTACTGATAAAATCTTTTATTCAACCTTAATAGACCAATAGTTAGAAAAAATAACTTTTTATTCATTTATCTCTAATAAATAAACAATGCAACTTACCTCATGTAATGTATATTAGATGTGTTAATACATTCTCTTTAGACAATTAGCCTGTTTTTCTAGACTCTGAGATCAGTTAAGGTTCTTAATAACCAAAATATTAAGCGACGACTCGCATTTTCTTTTCTATTGATAAAGAACAAAAATTCCTTGTTATTTTCACCCATATCATTCATGACTATCATAATCCTTAAGGATGATTACCGTTACGCTACACACATACGTCAATAATAGCAAGCTCATAAAATTCATATCAAAATAAATCTTTAAACCGAACCCCAATTGAATGCTATATCAAAGTAGCAATTTGAAAAAGAAATTCAATGAACAAATTAGAAAATAATTTAAAATAAAATAAAATTAGTGCACTGTTGCAACCCAAAATGCGCCGAGTCTTGGTACACAATGGATCGATTGCATAGTAAATTTTGCGCACCTCTTAGATTTCTTCTTAATTTAATTCAATGCTTCTTTCCATTCAAATAAAATTAAAAATAGTTATTACAATGAGTCGCACTTTATAACGTCTGATTTTTTTTTTCCCAGAAGTATCCAATCATTCCTCTGCGATAACCTGTGATTTTTCCCCCCCGGCAGCCCCAAAGATTCTGAGCTATATAATAGAAAATACATAACAATATAGGCAATAATGATCATTAAATTTGAACCAAATTAATAAATGATGGAAAATGACGGGTACGTACAAAAATGATAAGCCAAGCCATTATGTGAAAAAGAAAAACCCCTAATTCTGTTGTGCCCAATTAATAAATGAGATGAAAGGACCATTTACCTAAACTTTTGTGAAGTCATGTGTTTTATTCAATCTTATTTTCTATAGTTATTAAGGCAATTAAAGAGCAATTCATGCGTACACCTAACGTTCACTAAATGCCAGTTGAATTATGATAGTCTCGATTGTCTTTAAAGTTGCTTACCTACCATTAACATTAATTTGAGGTAAATACAAACATTGCGATTTTTCTCATTTCTCTTAGCCATTGGTGTGACATCTTACCTATCATGTACTATACAAATTATTTTATTTTCATAATTACTTATTACTACTTAATTAGCGATCTACTTAAAAACAAGTCTAAAAGAATCTCAGAAGCAATTGGAATTCTGTTTTTTGTAACCCTAGCACAACATAAACAAAATTTTCTATATAGGTAGGTGTTTTGTGGACTCCTTATGATAAGGATGGTGTTAGAAGACCCAACATCAAGATTTTTGTTTTTCAAGGGGTTGGTGATTAATTAAGAGAAGAAATGGAGGTTGACTTCTAGTAAGAAATTAAACTAGAAATGCTACGAAGAACTATATAGTAAAATAAAGCATAGAAATAATTAATTTCCATATTGCATGAATGGTCATGACTTGTTAACTACGAGAGTGAGAATTATCCTTGGAAAAAATGTGAAAAAGGGAGTGCGAAAATTGAATGCTTCGAATTTAATGCTTGATGTGATGTCCAGCTAATTCTGCTAACAAACCCAATTCGTATACGTCAAAGCTAACCATTTTCTCTTCTTCTTCCTTTCCTCTCCATCCTTAAAAAAGCTTGAAAGCATAAAGATGGACTAAATAATTTTGTGTTCAATATTTGTTTTCAAACATATTTGCAAGTATTTTAAAAACTTTATTAAAAAATTTTCTTCAATATAAATTCTTTAATATAAATTATTAAAATAAATAAAAAAATTATGGATGAATGAAAATTTATTCTTAAATAATTTATAATTTGTTGTTGATATATTTTAAAGAATCTCAAAATCATCCAAAAGCCTATACAAATAGGAAAAGAAACATGACTTTTATATTGCTTATATAGTTGAAAGTAAATACTTAAAATTAAACACAAATAACACCCAAATTTTTAAAAATAAGAGGACTTAAGCAAACTAGGCTCAGGACTCAACCTCACGTGTATAGCTAGGCTCATGCTCAGGTTTTGGGTTAGGTCTCTATTCAAATTTGAGTTTTTTATAAAATAATTTTTTAAACTACAAATAATTTATTGTTTATTAAGCTATTTTGGACTTCATGAAGAGGTTTTTTTTATTAGCCCAATAGTTTGTTTAGCCCATAAATAATGAAGGGCATGATAAGTTAATCTTCTTCTATTAAACTTGAACTATTTGTTTAGTTAAAAAAAATCATATTTAAAACCAAAATTATCGAGTATAATATTGTTTTATAGTGGGCAATTAAGGCTGATAATGAAGAAAAATTATTCTAGTAATTATCATATTTAATTTTATATCAATTTTATTTTTAAAATCCACTATAAAAGAAAGTTGAAAGAAAAGTATTCTAAACAGATTTTTTTGACACTTTTTTTCACCTAAATTTTCAGCTTAGCTTCTCTATTTTAAGCTTTTTTCTTCTTTTCAGTTTCTACTTATTTTCTAGACCTTAAGTTCAGTAGAGATATTTGATTCAAATTTCTTAATTTGTTGACCTAGTTTAAAAGAATATCTACATAAGATGGTGGTGTTAGAATCTTGAAAAGTTTATTGCACACATTTTATTACTAAGTGATGAATAATAAAATTTTAAATAGTATCCTAACTAATTTTTGATCTCACATTAAAAAAATAATAAATAAATAAAAATTAGGAAGTGAAATGAAAAGGAAGAAAAAAAATAGGGACCAAAATAAATAACAAGAGTAGAGTCCCTCCACAAAATAACTTTGAGATAAAGAGATAAAATGATAGATAAATAAAAAGATAAGATATAAAGAGGTGAATGATTAAAATGAGTGGAAACATAAGTAGAGAAGGCAATCAAGAGAAGAATTACATGGAAGAATACATAAAGAGACATACAAAGAAAAGAAATAAAGAGAGAAATCAGAGTAGAAAAACTAACGAAAGAAAAAAGGAAAAAGAAAAAAGAATGCCCATCTCATTCTTTTTTTTCTATCCTCATCGACCATTTGCTCATCTCTCCATACCACCTCTGCCAATTAGTGTGTTTGGTTTAGAGGTGTGGTGGTTTTTTGTCAAATGTACAATACTTTTTAAGTACAAACCACATCTCTAAAAGCTACAAAAACATGCTTTTTATTAAAAAAAGCACAAGCTACCTTCCATTCAAACACCCTCAACTAGAAACAGAACCCAAAAGCTCGATGCCTTTTCTCCTTCATGATCACGCCACTATCCAACAAGTTTTCTTTTATTATTGTTCAGCCCAAAAACATAGATCGAAGTTGATCTCCTCTATTTGCTATAAGAAACCCACAATCATAAATATCTAGCAGACATTACCTTTTTTTTTTTTTTATTCGATGAAACTCCACCCTCCAGAAAATGTATTTTGTGAGTTCAGGTAAGTGAATAAAACCCCAATTATTCCAGGCTCTTACAAGAAGTGCACGTCCTGACTCAAACTCAAAACCTACTATGCAAATCTCAAACCCTTTGTCATCACGCTACGCCCCTTGAGGACCTAGCATACATTACACTTAAAAAACAAAGTTTTACCCCTTAAAATTTCTGTATTTTTTTAACTGAGAAACATCAAATATCCATCGAAATCCTAACCAAATCGAGTCACAAATCCACTTGAAATCAACTCTACAAAAAACTAGAAATCAGAGATCCAATTACCACTTAAGAACCTGTTGTTTTCTATATAGATTTTTAGGATCCAAATAAATATGTTACACCACATGCCATCTTTTTTGCTCAACTCCAAACTGCCAATATGTGAAAGACATGCACCAACACCTCTCTACCTCGGTCCAACACGTTTCATTCAGCTTCGATAACCCTAAAAGGTCATTTCGAGTCTCAAAATAAATATTGTAAGCATGAGAATTTAAATTGATTTTGGTCCACATCATTGTGTGAAAACCTTAAAGGTATGAAGTCACTAAGGATTCGATTTAGAAGGATGGGATGATCATAATGTGGATTTTTTATTTCCATGTTTAATGATTTTTGTGGTTGTTTGATTTTATTGTGTGTTTGTGTTTTAGGGGTAGACAATTTTTAATCTCCAATTGTCAATGGATATATATAAAAAAGATTCACCTTCAATTTTTAATCTCCAGTTTTTAACATGTCCATTCAATTGGATGTTGGAATTTTGTTATTTTTATATAATAAAAAAATAAAAAAAGTTCTTGATTTGCTTTGTGTTATTTGTGTTCAACCTAAGGGTAGTATAATATTTAAATCGGTTCTTGTTCTTTTAAAGTTGAAAAAAAAAACCAATATGTTTTTTAAAACTATACATATGTATATATTCTATTTTTATGAAATGTGAATTTGTTTTTTGAGTTGAAGGGTGTCTTTAGAAAATATATTTTTTGGAGTGGTGCCTTTGGAAAACACCCTTTTAATTGTGAGGTCGTAGCTCTTTTGTTATTTTTTTTTTCTTCATAGGTGTACGCAAGTCTTAAGTTATATTTGTTATTTATAAAATATGTAATTAGATTTATAATTATATCAAATAATGTCAATTTTAAAACCCAAATCAATACACTACATAAGAAATAAAGTTACTGCACTATAAAATAAAATCCATATATAAAGTTAAATGATTTTTCAAGCATAAATCATGAAATAAGAGCTTGTTTGACGCATGAGATTTTTTGTACCGTTAGACTAAAGATGCAAAATTGTTTAGTAATAAATTGATGTTCTGTGTTGTTAGTAAAATTAGTTAGCTATTTACTTAACTCTTTGAATTAAAATTATAGTAAAGAATATAATTTAAATTAAATATTTTTTCAGAAAAGTAAATGAATTGCTTAATTTTTTTATATATAAAAAAAACATAAATTTTATAAGAAATAAAATAAAAAAGAAACATGAATTAAAACATTATACTTTTTGAAACTTTTAATTATTTTAGTTTTAAAACAAAAAAAAAAAAAAAGTTAGAGATCAGACAAGCTCTAAATAGTATTAACTTGCTAACCAAGTTTCACATTATTAAATTGATCGTTTTACTTTTTATATCATATATTCATACTTTATTTTCATCATTCTCTTCAAAAAACAAATAATTTTATTTTTTTAAAACAAACAATTTAACTAGACAATTAAACAAAAATAGTTTTACTAAAAAACATAGTTATTAAATCCTATATCATACATGAAAAATTTATATCAAGACAATTCCTAGATAATTTAATGTAAAACTCAAGATAAATAAAAAATTAAAATAATATTTTTTTAATATATTTTTAAATAAAATATATTTTGAAAAACAAGTATTATCTGAATTTCAAACACTATTGACATAATCTCCCATAATTTGAGTTGAGACCCGGGAAACTCACTTTTGGGCCTATTTGAGATTCATTTCTTGGGCAATGGCAGTGCTATACAAGTAATTTATTCGGGCTTACGGTTTCTTGGAATAACCGGGCCATGAAGCCCACATTAAATTCACCACTTCCGTGCTCCGTCTTTCCCAGTCTTCTTTAACTAACTCAAATACTCTTAAACCCTAAACCCCCCATTCTTTCTTCATTTTACTTGCTTTCTCAAGTCTCCACCAATCCCAACGGTGCCGTTTCTCTGCTAAAACAATGGGAAAGAAGAACAAGCAGAAAATAATTCTCCCACCAGAACTCCCTCCGGAAGTACCAGACGATGAAATCGAAGTCTCCGACGAGGACTTACAATTCGTCAACGAGAATCTAGATTACGCCGGCTTCGTTTCTGGCCTAGACACCACTTCCATCACCAAGTAATTAATCGATTAATCTCTTCTTCTTCTTATTATTGTTATTTTAATTTAGTTTTCTAAATAGTAACTGATTTTGGTAAGGCATGTGACGCGCGTGGCGGATTTGAAAGAAGATGCATTGGAAAGATTGTACGAGAGGCGGTTACAGAAGAAGAAATTGAAAGAGAAAGAAGAGGAGGAGAAGGAGAAGGAGAACAGAGTGGAAGTCGATCGTGTTGATGCGCTTCCGGTGAAGAGTTTGGATGGACAAGTTTATTACCGGACGCGTAATTAACTAATTTATTTATTGATATGAGAAGCTTCTTCTGTTATTATATGTTTTTAATCTTGATGTTCTTGTTGCAGTGGCGGAGAAAAAAGGCGGAGATGGGGGAGAGGAGGATGATGGTGGCGGGGATAAGGGGATAGTGAGGTTGACAAAAACAGAGAGGAGGGCGAAATTGAAGAAGAGTAAGAAAGAGGCGAAGAAATTAGGGAAGCAAGTGGAGAATACTGAACAAGTGGAAGCAACGCCGCAGGTGGCTGTGCTGGTACCCCCCCCCCCCCCTCTCTCTATATATATAGTGTATTGCGGATTGCTGTATTACATGTAAATATTGATAATAAGCTAATGTATAATCTTTCTGTGAAGTAAGCTTGTTTGTGGCTTTGTAAGTATTTGGTTTTTTCCATTTTATAGGTTGTCATGTTGTGATTGCTTGCGTATAGTCTATGGTATACATGTGTGCTTTATTTTATCACACGACGTTTTTACTCTCTAAAAGTAAAGTAATTGAATTACTGATAGAAAGGAAACATACCCTTTTTTTTCCTGTAAGGAATCTCTTATGCAATTATATGTAGAAGCTATTCTCCTCGTAAAACTTATATGTTCTTGGTCATGCTAAGAGGATTTTGTGTTTGTATTAGGATCATGTTGGAACGGCAACCATTCTAGTCATAGATTATAATTGTCTAGTTAAATTGTTTGGAGCAGACTGGATTTCCTGTACTTATTATCTGTGTTTCATCTTGTAATATGTTCTGTGTTTTTTCCTAGGCTGAGGTGAAAGAAGATCTCACAGCTGAAGCGACATTTGAAACTAAGAAACGTAAACTTGCAGAGCTTGGAATAGCTTTGCTGGCAGACCCAGAGTCCAATATAAAATCTCTGAAAGAGATGCTACAGTTTTGTCTTGATGATGATGATGCTATTATTAAACTTGGACTGCTATCCTTGTTGGCTGTTTTTAAAGATATTATTCCAGGGTAGGCCTATGCTGTTTTCTTGTGGTTTATTGATTTATTAATAACATTTCTTTCCTAGCCTGCAAAACTAATGCAACTTCCAACTACTGTTGTGAACAGCTATCGGATTAGGCTTCCCACTGAAAAAGAGCTAGAAATGAAAGTTTCCAAGGAAGTTAAGAAGATGCGATTCTATGAATCAACACTTTTATCTGTTTACAAGGTTTGTGCTGTACTCTTTCTTATAATTGCTATTACAAAATTTGGGCCGGTTGACTTTTCTTGCTTGAGCCTGAATATTTGTTGATTCACCTTGATATACTCTGATTTGTTTTCCTAATGGTTCTGTTTGATACTCTTTAACAGGCATACTTGCAAAAGCTGGTACTGTTAGAAAAAAAGTCCAAGTTTCAGCATGTGGCTGTTCGCTGCATTTGTACTTTGCTTGAAGCTGTTCCACACTTCAACTTCCGGGAGAGCTTGTTAGCTGCTGTTGTAAAAAACATAGGCTCCCAAGATGATGTCATAAGGTTTCACAATGTTCTTATTTCTTTTATTATTGTATTGTCTGAATCTTCTCTCTACTATAATGCGGGGCCACTAAAGTAATAAGATTTAAATTGCAAAGTTTGAAGCATGGATACAATTTTAAGATAGTGTAAAATCAAACACGTGCAGAAACAGAAGGCTGGTGTTTGCAGAGAATCACAGAAGAAGGGGAGCCTTGATTAAAGTGTTAATATAAAATTTTATGCATTCAGTAATTAATTGCTATTTTTTATCACTATGTCCTTTACCAATGTGGTTGTCATTACCACTATGAAGACAATTACTATATTTTATGCTTTTTGCAGGAAGCTTTCTTGTTCTGCTATTAAGTCCATTTTTGTCAATGAGGGAAAACATGGTGGTGCTGCTACTGTTGAGGCTGTTGAATTGATAGCTGATCATGTTAAGGCTCTCAATTGTCAATTGCATCCTGACTCTGTTGAGGTATAAGATGATAGCTTTTCATAGTCGTTTTTGCATGATATGTGATCATGTTAAGGCTCACAATTTTAAACTGATTTCTGATTCTGTTGAGGTGTAAGATGATGGCTTTTCTTAGTTGTTTTTGCATTATACGTAACTAGTAATGACCGAGCATTCCTCCACTAAATCATTTTACCAATGAAGTGTGTCGTTTCCCTGTTTGGATGATAAAATAATCGACTGAAGTGGTTCTGTTTCAGAAATAGGTTTTCTTTGATTTCATTAATCAGCTCTTTATTAGCTGGTATTTTGAACTGGATTTCAATTCATGTCAATTGATCATATGTAATTCTAAGTCCAGCATTTAGCCGGGTTGGGGGGTGGGAGTGGGGTTGGGGGCTATATAAGGGGATTGAGTAGCAATGCAAAAGAGTTTAATCATCATGTTTTACATGGTTTGACGTGGTTTTGAAGTTTGATGATTTTGTTTTCCATGGTTTGACCTGGTTTTGAAATAAAGTCCCTTCTCTTTGCATAATGGATTTTTTGGAGGAAAATATGAAGTGGGCATGATCCCTGGAGAGTTACATTGGAAAATATAACAAGCTAGTTAACAGTTCCTAGGTGCTATTTCACACTTAATATTATGGATGTAATTTGATGGTGTGTAAAAGGACAGTTTCCAGATACATTATTGACCATTGCCAGCAGCAAGCTTCCTGTTCCATTTGATCCAATCATTACCTAATCGTTTCTATTGTCAATCCCTCTTAGGTATTCATGTCATTGTCATTTCATGAAGATCTTAGGAAGCCTGAAGAACCAGACAAAGAAAGCAAGGTTAAATATAAGAAAAATAGAAAGAGAAAGAATGTTGAGGAGCCAAGTCAACTGCAAGAAAGTGACAGAAAAAGAAGTAAGAAAGAATTGATGGCAAAGATGAGAGAAGAGGTATTGATTCATAAAAAACAGTGACTTGTTTCTTGTTTTGCATTAATAATGGCCAAGACATTCACCTTTATATTGCTTTACACAGGTTACTGCAGATTATAAGTCTGCTGTTTTTACCCCAGATGTGAAGGAGCAGAGGAAGATGCAGTCAGACATGCTTTCCGCTGTATTTGAAACATATTTCCGCATCTTGAAGCATGTCATGCAGTCAACCGCAGTTAGGTTGATTCTTTGACATAAAATAGCTTTTAAGTGGGGGATTGGATTACTCTATGACATCATTACATATACCGATTATTTCTTTCTTTCTTTTTCTTTTTTTTTTCTTTTTAATTTGCAACTTAAAAGGTTGACAAGTGCAACTCGCTTAAATGATGGCAATGGCATTGTTTCTAACACTATTTTTAGTACTTAACTTTGATTGATTTTCATGTGAAACTTCTTCCTCACGTTTTATTTATTTCATCATTCCCAGTTCTCAAGCAAATAGTACTTCAGTTGCTGGCGAATCTGGGGCCCACCCACTGCTTGCTCCATGTCTGAATGGACTAGGAAAGTTCACTCATTTCATTGACCTAGATTACATCGGAGACCTTATGAACTATCTGAAAAAGCTTGCTGCTGGTGGTAGTAGCCCTGACAATTCATCTGAGAAATGTGCAAAGGGTCTGACTGTATCTGAACGCCTCCAGTGCTGCATTGTTGCCTTTAAAGTGATGAGGAGCAATCTTGATGCCCTGAATGTGGATTTACAGGGATTCTTTGTGCAGTTGTACAACCTCATACTTGAGTACCGTCCTGGAAGGTCTGTATTGTGCATGCTGGATAGCAAAACGTTGTTGTGGAAATTATATGCTATCTCAGTTTCTTTGAGAGCATTAATAAAGTATGTCTTGCATGCTTGGGTACAAATGCTTGGTCATAGAACTATGATTTACCAACTTATTCAGTTGATGATCAGTCTAAGAAATGGCCTTGAGAGATATAAGAACATCTTACTACTTTCATTAGCTTTGATTATTATGTTATTTTGGCCTGTGCTTTTCTGGTTATCTGCATGCGTTTTGAGTGGGGATATGAGACTTCATGCATGTATTCAAATTGTGTGATAGTGACAATAGAATTTTTTTTTTATATATGTTCATGCATCAGTATATTTAGTTTCCTCATTCTGTTTGTAATCTATTTTGCAGAGATCAGGGTGAAGTGCTAGTGGAAGCTTTGAAGATTATGCTTTTTGAAGACCGACAGCATGACATGCAAAAGGCAGCTGCATTTGTAAAACGATTGGCCACATTTTCATTATGCTTTGGATCAGCGGAATCCATGGCTGGTATGCTATTATTTGACAACCCCTGTGAACTTGTCGCTAAAATAGTTTCCCCTGATTTTGTTTCTCATTTGTTTACCTGTATTTGCAATTTTTGAAGCTTTGGTGACTTTAAAGCAACTTCTTCAGAAAAATGTCAAATGCCGGAATCTCTTGGAAAATGATGCAGGAGGTGGCTCTGTTTCTGGCTCCATTGCAGTAAGCTTTCTTTCTGTTTCTGGTCAACAATACACGAGTTTCTAATTTGATTGTGCTCTTTTTCCCCAGCTTCATTTCAATATTGACCCCCCTTCCCCCTCCCCATCTGCAGAAGTATCAGCCATATGCAACAGATCCTAATTTAAGTGGGGCGCTTGCTTCCGTTCTCTGGGAACTCAACCTTCTGTGCAAGCATTATCAGCCAGCCATTTCAACAATTGCTTTAAGCATCTCAACCATGAGCACGTCTCATAACCAAGTTTATCTCGCCTCCACATCTCCTCAACAAGCCTTTAGGGATTTGTCACTTGAACAAGAGTCATTCAACCCAAAACCCGATTTGAGAAAATCAAATAACAAGAGGAAAAGAGGAAATGGGCCTTCCAGATTGGCTAGTATAGAAGAAAATGTGAACAGGACAGGTTCTCTCGACGAAGATGAGTTGGGCAAGAAACTTTCTGATCATTTCAGTCTTCTTCGTGACTTCAAGAAGAGTGAGAAATTGAGGACTGAATTAGATCGTACAACGTCAGCCTTGCAGTTGTATGAAGAATATAAGAAGCAAAAGAAAAAAACCGCTAGACGAGGTATCAAGATTGGAGGGAAGGGAGTTTGATATCTTGATGGAAGTGTCTAGCACGGCATGGCAATTGACATCGTTCTTGTTTCATTTGCAAAGAAGAAGAAAACATATATATTATTTCCCTCTCCCTCTTTCACTCCACTATCGAACACTTTTAAGATTTAATTGTAGAATACTATAGAAAACATTTGCTTAGAAAAGTGAGATTTATTCTTCCAGAATCAAAACCCTATTCATATGAACAGAAATGGGTTCTCGAGCAACTTGAAATCCCAAATCCTTGGCGTTGCTCTCGGAGCTAGTTGGGTTTATAAATGAATTGTCCAATTTTATCTCCTATATATGCAGGTATAGAATTTTTATAGGCTTGCATGGGCGATAGAAATCCATATGTCCAGAATCACATCCTTGCGTCGGCTTTTCAATCTTCGCTAGATCAACTCAACTATTAAAGTAGAATTAGCAAGAAACAAAAGTTAAATTTGATGAAAGAAATAAATAGAAAGATCGATAAGATAATATTGAAGAACCAAAACAAGAAAAATAACCAACAGCGCATGTGCGACTGCAACAGGAGATCATACAACAAGATAGTTGTATACATTATTTAAATCTCTCCATCCCAAAACTCCTCAACCGATTTGTAAGGGCCTTTCTCGGAGACGAATTCAGCTGCCACGTATCCTCTTTGTTGCGGGATTTGACTTATCCTTTTCAAATCTTCTTGGCTCAATTTCCAGTCAAATATGTCCAGGTTTTGTTTAATCCTCTCTTTGTTGAAGCTCCTCACAAGCACGCTCACACCTTGTTCATGTACCCATCTAAGACAAATCTTCACACACGACCACCAGTTACGTTAGCTTCCGACACTACTTGCACGTATTCTTAGTCCAAACAATTACACGTGTAAGATGCTGAGTGACCCAAAGATAGTAATGAAAATATATACTTACTTTGGTGTGGTGAGATACTACTAGTTAGTAAAGACACTCACATGCGGATATGTATGTATGTATACCTGGGCCATACTTTTTCCTCTAGCAGCAGCAATCTCTTTCAGCACTTGGCACTCCATGACGTTGTTTGTGCCCCATAACATTCCTTTCGCTCCCAGCGGAGAGTAAGCGGTAACGTGAATACCTTTTTCCTCACAAAAATCTCTTATCTTCTTTTGCTGCCAAAGAGGGCTTATCTCCACCTTGTAAAATAAAATCATATTTGAATATTTCAAGGTTAAATGGCAGCTGAAAAGAAAAGAAAGAAGAAGAAGAAGAAGAAGAAGAAAAGTGAACGTGAGGATGAGATTAATATATAGCTCACTTGATTGACTGCAGGAGGAATCTTTGCCGTGGCAAGCAAGTTCTCAAGCTTCTTGCATGAAAAATTGCTTACACCAATGGATTTTGCCAGGCCAAGCTTTTGACACTCCTCCATAGCTTCCCACACAGACTGGAAATCCATTGGAAGAAGGTCCTTCTCCTTCAATGGAAGCACATATTCTCCTGGCTTTGAGCTCACAGGCCAGTGAATTAGATACAGATCTAGATATTCTAGCTGAAGATTCCTGCAAGAATATCACACCAACGATGGAGAAATTTATAAAACAAGAAAAAATTGAAGAAGAAGATTTTCAAAATACATGCAGAAATCAAGAAAAAACAGGCTAGCTGCTGTAATTACTCGAGTGTCTTTTGCAACGCAGGGAGCACAAGATCTTTGTGTCCATCGCTACACCAAAGCTTGGAAGTGATAAAGAGCTCATCTCGAGACTTGATTAAACCTAATCTTAAAGCATCTGATATTGCTTCACCTAGAGGTACTTCAGACTGGTAAAGAGAAGCTGAATCAAAGTGCCGGTAACCAAGTTCTATTGCATGGAGAATGGACTCTTTCATGGTTTCAATGGAAGCACCAAAGGGATACTCGGCAGTTCCATAACCTAAAAGAGGTATGGTTCTATCGGTTGAACGGAGGGTGGAAGTTGGAATATTAGTTCCCATTTTCTGTACAGATGGTCAAAAATATTGCACGCCCCATAACATATTTATAGTGAAGAACTAGGTAATATGGTTCAACTATGCGGTGTGTTACGCTTTTAAATTTGATTGTTTTACGTCAATATAAATCCGGTTCACAATAGTGTATTTTTTTACTTTCACTTTTTCTCTCTCTCTCGTCCACATTTTGTTTTAAGAAAATATATTCAAATAAATTGTAGTAATTTATTTAAGAATAATATCTTAATTCTCTTTTCGTTCTTTCCTCTAATAATTTATCTTTCGATTTGTTTAAACGCCAAATATTTTTTAAAAGAATTCAGTTAACTATATATTAACATTTTGCAAATGCTCTTACCATGAAATAGGTACGTATTAGCTACCTTAGTATTAAATGATCTACAATGATAATGGAGATCGGAGATCAAAGAAATTGTAAAATAAGAAACATCAACCACTTATTATATAGTTTAAGGTCTAAGAAAACTCAAATAAAAAAAATAAATATTAAGATTATTTTTTTTTATTTTGACTTCATGCCTCTTTAGTCTAGGAGTTGTGCCACTGGAAAAAAATTAATGGGTGCATCTACAATCCAACTTGAAAGAGGAAAATATATTTTCTTTTCTTCTTTATTTTTCTTTTTTCAAATCCAATTTTGACTACGATTAATATAATATAACTCAATGTGGATGAGTTGACAGTACAGCAATAACATATATATTGTTTTTTAATTCCAAGAGAACATGATTTTATTTATAAGAATAAAAAGAAAGTGATATGTTCAATTGGGTGACGAATATCCCGATTATCATAAATCTTTTTTTTTTTTTCTGTTTCTCTTTCTTTTTCTTTTTTTTTTAAAAAAATATATGTTTAAATAAACTATAATTATTTATTTGCTAATGAAAAAAATCATTTTTTACTCATTTTTTTCATTCTTCATTGTTAGAATACTGATATATAAACCCGACAAGATAAAAAGTAAGGGATAAAATAAAATGAGAAATTAAACACACATGAATTTACGTGATTCATCTAATTTGGACTACATCCATGTACAAGTATAGAAAGATTTTACTAAGTAATGTGAGAATTACAACCTCTTAAATAATAGAAAAACAACTAAGAATCTTTTTATTATTAGAAAAAAAACACCACATTTATTCTCTCATAAATACCTCATAATTTTGTGGGATTACTTTTTCTTTACTTTCCTTTTCTTTTCTCTATCTTAGTGTGCATATAAAACAAGGATGTACTGTCTATTTAGAGAAGCTTCCTTATCTTTATCTTGTAAAAGACAAGAGCAAGGGAAGTGATACCCATTAGTTTTGCAAGTGAATCAATTGGTGGCTATAATTATTGTGGATGGCTTCACCTGCTTTCATTTTTATTCACTTAGATGGCTCGCTTCACATTCCTTTGATCTTTTACCTTTTCCAAATATATAATTCTTAGCACTTTGCGAATACTCTTTATTTTTTTCCAATTTTTCCAAAGAAAGAAAGTTAATTTCTCCTAATGAAATGGTCATGGGTTATTCTTCAAGCTGGCAATATATTAAATCTATTGCAAGAGCAATGTTTTGGGCTGGGATCCATGAAGAGAAAAGGCCGAAGTGATCGATGGCAGATTTCAAGACTAAAACGACATCGGCCTGGACATAAGTCAGAATTGTGGGCCATGTTGCCATGTTTTTATTTAATAAATTACCTGTCGATATCTTTAATAATTAACCGTCAAATAGTAAAATTACTCCTCTACTCATCGATTTGTTTTTCCTTTTTAAAAAAACAAATGTGATATTATTCTTAGATTATGTTTGGTTAATATTTTAAAGCTTATGAGATAAGATGAATTTAATTAAAAATAAATATATGGAGATATAAAAATAAAACTATGTTTAATATAATTTTAAAATGAATTTTTATTATTTTAAAACCTGAATTATAAAATGATATATTATCTATAATTCTATTATTTTTATCCCTTTTAAAAATATATTAAAATAATAATTTTTTATTTTTAAAAATTATTTTTAAAAAGTATTTGGTGTGATGGTGAGCGAGGGTGCTGTGCCCAGTCTTTCTAAATACAACACCTTGATCTATGGATATTGTAAGATGGAAAGGATAGATGAAGCAATGCAACTTTTTGATAAAATGTCATAAAGGCTTTGTTCCTGGTATGGTTAATTATAATACTTTCATAAAGGGCTTCTGTCAAGTATGGACGATCTGTGATGAACAAGAGATTTTCAGGGACATTCGTGCTTCTGGCCATACTCTAGATTTAAAAACTTACACTAATTTGCCTGATGGCTATAGCAAACAAGGGTATATTGAATAGGCTTTGGCACTATTTCGAGAGATTCAAAGTAGAGATATTTAGCCAGACTTGGAACCTACAACACCCTTATCGATCAATGGTATGTAATTGAAGCACGAGAGCTTCTTATAGAAATGGAAGAGGATGGCTGCATGCCAAATTATTGCTCTTATAATGTCATAATCCGAGGATTTCTCCAACACAAAGATACATCAAAGGCAAGGAAACTCAATGAAATGGTCAATCGTGGATTCTCTGCAGATTCTGCCACCAAAACCTTGCTGGGAGATCTATTCCCTATTGATGGGAGTCCTGCTTTTAAAAAATTACTTGTGCCTTCTGAAGGTTGCCAAGGTGAAAAGGTGAAGTAAACTTTGAAAATTTGATATTGACTTGATTAATTGTAGATTCTATTTCCACCGCATCTCATATATTATTTTATGATATGATTTTGCACAAAGTCCAGCATCCCTTGTCTTGTTTTCGACTGGGTGTGAATTCTCATTACTGCTCAATTGAAGGAAAAAAGAAACAGCTACTGTCATATAATTGGATTCTGCTACCATAATTTATCCTTTAATTCTTGGGCTACAGTTAAAAGTAACAAAAAAGGTATCGCATTCAAATGCCTTTATGAGGTACTCTTAGAATCTTAGCGTCTAACAGTTGTTTCCATCAGAAAGTATATTGCTTCATACATTCCACTGGACAAGTAGTATGGTGCCCTGATGGAAATATAGTAATGTTTAAGACTTGAAGTGTTTCCCATATGCAAAGCGTTAAGTATCATGATCTGTTTTTTACAAGTTTTGAAATGGAACCAAATGGTTCGGCTATAAAATTTGGCAGGAAGTTCCAAAGAAACTCAAAACCCTGATGTAAGTACTGGCTAAAGAATTCACTCTTTCACTCCTACCTGTACACCTGCTGAAGCTTTTGTGGACCCATCTAAGCTGAAGAGGCCATATGCAGGCAAAAAAATGGATATTTTAGGGTTCTGGCACGTTGCTTATTATGATGCAGGGGCTCTGCTGGTCATCAATGAAGTAATCAACTATTAACGATAAGGCCTGGTGTTGGATTTTGTGGTCAATGTTGATTGTTTGGAATTTAGAAATTGCATTTAGCATGTTTATATACTCGTGCATACGGACAAAATTTAGTCCTACCATTGGCTAAACTGTTTTACATCTGAAAATCCTCTGGAAGTACCAAAATAGAAGTTAACCTGGAAATAGAAGAAATGGAAAGGGAAGAAGGAAAGAAAACCTAAAACCAATCCTGAATCTAGTTTATAAGGTAACGAAGAAGGAGAGCATTCTTCTCAAAGTACCTGACCTGATAGATAATTCCTCGTTGATGATCACTGGATGATTTAAGAGTATCAACGCACTTCTTTCCACTATACTTCAGGGCCCCATTCCACCCCTATGCCCTCTTCCATGCTAAAACCTCCATTTCATTTTGTAGTACTTTGCACTCAAGAATTAATTGACATCAGTGAATCAGCATTTAACTGCGTTTGCATGCTATTAAGAATCCTTGAAAGCATTTCGGTCATAATTCACTAATTTGTATTCGGGAAATTTTCTATAATGGCTTCCAAAATTTACAAGGCCTGTCATTCTGTAAGTGCTATGGGGTTTGGGCTGAACAGGGTCTCTCTTGCAAGCACAAAGCTTATGGGGTCGTCCTGGATGTATTGACACTTGCCAGACCACTTTCTCCAGGCTTGCCAATTGGAGTTGTATTGGTGACTTGAAGTGTTGCTTCAGCGATAACTTATCATGACCCTGGAAGTACATTTGCTGGTGCTTCCCTTGTTTGTATCGCAACACCATTTGACAACTTAGAGCCAGAAGCTTACACAGATCAGTACTGAACTCGAATACCATTCTAATCTTTAGCTAGTGTATACAAGAGAACGCTGTAATTCCAAATAAACAGGTGATTTTTTGGGCTTATTATTGGAATTAAGCTGAAAGAACCTGCATCCTACTTGTAGAAGCATGTGGAAATTCTGCCCATCTTGTACTAACTGCTGGAAAAGGAATCTGGTGAAACTTTTGCCTCCATTGATAGCAACATATCAGGATGCTGGCCTTGGAGCTGATATTTTACAAATTGTCATGTCTGTACCCAATGGAAATAATTCAAAGTTAGAAAAGGTGAAGAAATTAAATCCTGCAGGCTTCAGCTGTAGGGAAACTTCTTCATTCTTGTAGCAGGATTAAGTTGTGTGATTAACTTTTGCACAATCAGACTGCCATTTTACCACTTCTGATTCTAGTTATGATTATATAAGAAGCTGTATTTAGAAATTGAGTTGGATTAATATGGTAGCAGATCACAGCATTATTTAAAAATGCAAGCTACATGAGTCCCCATGGAATGGAAGACTAACTATTTAAGCAGCGTACAAGTATATTCAAGTTTTGAAAAATGTCCAGGTAATTTATAATGGGGAGGAAAAACTATAATTAGCATGTTGATGAGGCGTTGGCACTATTTCAAAATATTCAAAGAAGCGTGGTGAAGCCTAACTTGCTAACCAGCAACATTGTTATTGATGGTATGTGCAAGTCTGGGAAGCTTAAAGAGGCAAGGGAACTATTTTCTAGACTCGCTGTTGAGGGTTTGCAGCCTGGTTTTTATGCACACACTTCATCAATCAGTGGATTTTGTAAATAAGGATTAGTCATTGAAGCATGCAAGCTTTCCGAAGGGAAGGCTGCGTACCATATGGTTGCGCACTTATACTTCCTTATCCACGCATTTCTTCAATACTAGGATAGATCCACGGAAGTGAAACTTACTGATGAAATGGACAGTGGAGGATTTCCTGCAGATGCTGCCACCAGAACCCTGCTGGCACGTATGCTCACTAATTTTATTTTATTTTTTGGGATTCGAGGAAACCTCATCTTCTAGAAAACGTATTTTGTGGGTCCAAGTGAGGTAAGTAAAACCCCGGTTGTTCCAAGCTCTTATAAAAGGTACACGTCTTAACTCGAACTCGAGATCTGCTTTGCAGATTTTAAGCTCTTACCATCACACTACCCTGCTTAAGAACATATGCTCACTAATGATGAGAGTCCCGCGTGAAAAAAATGTGCCTGGGCTTTTTGAAGGTTATCAAGATGTAAAGGGGAAGTGGACTTGGAAAACTGATGCTGCTTTGATTATTCTGACAACTTAATTATAGATTCGACTGCCATTGCAACCTTTTTTTTCTTATAACAAATGTTTCTTTTTTTCTTTTGGAGTGCTTAATTCAAGCTCAAAACCCTTAGACATCGGTGAATTAGCATTTTACTGGTTTTACATGCTATTAGCTATCTTTGTATGCGTTTTTTTTTTTTTTTTTCCTTCCTTGTATAGCTTATTTGTATTCGCTTGCTATAATGGCTTCTGTAATTTGCATGGTTTAGCTGACACAGGGTATCAAGGGGCATTTGAAGTTTATGGGGTCTTCCCCAGAATACTGAAGCATTCCAAATTCTTGCTGTAGGCTTGCCAATTGGAGCTGTGTTTGCTGGTGACCATGGATGGAAGTACATTTTCATTTTCTGATGATTCCCTTGTTTGTCATGCAGAATTGAGTGCCTGAAAAAAATCTCAAAATTGAAATTTTAGCTAGTTTATGTAAGAAGGAGCTGTAGTTCAAAATAATTTGTGGCAAAAGCCTGGTGGAAACTCTCGTGTGAAAGAAATTGAGGTTTTCTGCTTATTATTGGAAGTTAGCTGGACGTACCAGCCTCCCTATTCATTGATGCTTTTGGAGATTCTAGCTTTCAAATATATATATATATATATATATATGGACTGCTGAAATGGAAATTTAGTAAAACTTGTGCTTCATAGTTAGCGCAGATCAGGAACTTTGCCTTGGAGCTGATGTTCTACAAAACGTGCTGTCTGTACTTGATGGGAAAAAAAGAATTCAATGTTAGGAATTTTAATCGTGCAGTTAAGGTAACATTCTTTTTTCTTGTAGTAGAATTAAGCTCTGATGTAACTTTTGTCCGATCAGAAAGTTGTGATTACGGTTTTATTATTGAAGAAAACTGTAATTAAGTAGGATGTACAGAGAGGTTGAGTTGGGCCAATATGATGGCAGATTGATTGCAGCATTTATTTGAAACTTCTAGCAACATGACTGCACATGGAATGGAAGGTTCAGCTACTTCAGGAGTGTGAACATGTTTTATAATGGGAGATTAACGAGCATGTTCTCAGCCGCTGCTTCCATGAATTTTCTTTTCTTTTTCTCTCTTATTCTAAATGCCCTCATAAAATGAGAATTAACAAAAAAAAAGTGCCCTTTGTGGATAGTAATATTTTGATTATTATGTGTATTTTTAAAAACTTCTAAATTAAATTTTATCGTTAAAAACTTGCAGTAATTATTGAAAAATATTACAATAGTAGAGAAACAAAAAAAAAATCCACAAGATTTAATATAATTCGACAATACATAATCTTTTATTATTTATCATATTAAAATAAAGTTACATAGTATATATTTATAGTAATGCTAGACCATCCAGTAAATTCTTACTGTTTAAAGCATATTAATAATTTTTCTAAATACTTTTTTACTGTACTATAGAAGAGTTGCTTTTAGACCTCTCAATCGTTCAACTCCAATATTTATCTATGAGTCATGAACTATTAAAAATTTTCTAAAATAAACTCTAACCACATATCCATTGATGAATCACATTATAACCTTCTTCTTTTTTTTCAAAATATAGGGAACTAGTGTTTAGCAGGACAGAGCAATATTGTATTTACTATAACAAAATTGAATTTACCATTCTATTTTGGTAAATGAATTCGGTATTGTTTGTTTTTGTATTTTAAAAATATTTTAAAAAAAAATTAAATTTTTTAATTTTTTTCTGTATTTCAAATTAATATTTTTTTTTGATGTTTTTAGATCATTTTAATACACTGATGTCAAAAATAATTTTTAAAAAATAAAAAAAATATTATTTTAATATATTTCTAAATAAAAAATAACTATAATCAAACTATCAAACATAATAAATTATTTTAACTTTTAAGTTTAAAAACTTCAAATATCTATAGTGATAGTTGATATGTATAAACTTTAAGTATAAAAAAATGGAGAAACAAGAAAGTGAGCCTTAAAGGCGCAAGTTCCTCTCAATATGTTGCTTGTCTCCATTTGTCCCCCATTTAGAACTTTCCGCCAAATGGACCGAATGGTGCATTCGATCCCTCTACTTTCAGCTTTATCTTACTTTGATTCCCTTGCTTTTCTTTATCTTAATATTACCTTTTTGCACTTCTGTTTTATAAATATATTATGTTTTAATATTATCTTAATATATTATATTATCTTAATATTCATTATGTTTTAATAGCTTTAAGATAGTTTTTGTTATTATAGTAGCTGATTATTTTTTAACTATTTTATAAAAAAAATATTAAAATAATATTTTTTTTATTTTTTTAAATTTAATTTTATATTAGTGTGTATATTATATGTATTGCTTTTTTTAATTTTATTTTAAAAAATAAATACTAATAAAATAATGAATACTCGAATATATATATATATATAAACATAATGAATAATATGAATATCTAAATTTGTTATTTATGAATAAAATATTGATATTATTTTAGATTAAATAATTCTTTACTGAAACTTCATGACTGGAAAAAAGATATTAAACAAAATCAGTTGATTATCTTAAATTAATTATTGATTAATTTTTTTAAGCTAAAAAAATACAATTAAAAGCCTTAACCTCTGACAGCATATACTACAAACCTTTAAATTGCATTGCATTTTGGATTCTAAATAAAATTATTTCTAAAAATTTAAAGTTTAAAATAAAATAAGATTTTGCTGATTTGGATATCTTAGTTTTTGCATCTTTATCCGAGTTTACATGGAAGAAATTTGAGTAATTACCTAAACGATTCATTGCACAAAATTATTTCAAATTACTATTAATAAAAGAAATTAAAAGGGAAAGGGGAGGAACACACTCATTTCACCCAGGATTTCAACAGTGATTTTACTCTTTAATCGAGTAATATGGTTCTTTTCTTTTCTTTTTTTATGAACAAAAGAAATACTAAAATGCCTTTGGAGATAAAATATATCCCTCCAGGTACAATTTTAGTTTTTTACTTCAGAGATACTAAAATTACTTCAATACCCTCAAAGTTTTTTTAAAAAAAATACTTCGATCATGGGCCTTTCATGTCTTTTTCATATTGTTTTTTTGTTTGTTATTTACTATTTTATTGAAGGTATTATGGTCTTTTAATAGAAATTAAATAATACTAAAATCTTAAAAATTGTTAGCATGTTTTTGCATGCAACAGCACATTGAAGGTATCAACACACTTTGAGCAGTTCATGTTATATCATGTTGTTGGAAGCATCTCCATGTTCTTTTTCTTCTTTGGGTGTATCACGTGTTGGTAAAAGCTGTGTGGTTTATAATAGATGGATTTTTTATTTTATTTTCTTTCTCCTACTCTCAAATTGCATATTATTCCTTTTTGTTCATAATTCTTTCGCTTCGGTTCTTTTTCTTTGATTTTTAAATTTTGTCATAGGTCCTTTTATAAAAAAAAAACAAAATTCTTGTTTAATTCAGTCCTTCAATTAAAATTTTTTATATATTAATTTTTTTAATTTAATCCTTATTCTTTTAATTTTATGTTTTTTCCTTGATCTTTTTATAAGAGTTTTATTGGTTTTCAATTTCACCCTTCACTCCAAAATTAATAGTGTATTTTTTTTTTCAATTTCCTTATTCTTTTGAATTTTTCTCATTTTGTTAGGGTTATTTTTCTTTTCAATTTAACCCTCCAATAAAAAAATAGTTTCCTTTTGATTTATTTATTAAATTTTATTTTCATCATCATTATTTTTTGTTTTAGATCCTTTTGTCTAATTACTTTTTTTTTTAATTTTGTTTTTCAGCATTTGATTAGCTGGGGATTGTGTTGTTTTTTCATATATGATATTTATGGTTTAATGACTCAGGTCATTAGTTTAAAAAGTTGACGCAAGTTAACATTTTTTTTTTTACTTTTTTTTATTTCATTGTTCAACATTAATTTTTTTAAAAAATATTTTTTTTGTGGTTTTCTTCAATTTTTTATCAGGTTATCTTGATCTCATGATTTAGATTATGAAATTTGAGGATTAACTTAGGTTGGATCGTCTCTTATTATCTAAGTTATATATTTATCACACTATCTCAAGTTGACCATGACTGGTTTTTTATTCATTTTTTATTAATTTTTTTACTTTCAAATATTTTTTTAAGGTATCATGATCTTTTTTCAAAAAAATAAAATTATCCATTTATTATTTTTTTAATTATCTAATTAAAATAAAATTAACTTATTAAATTTAATTTTAGATTATTGATTTTTTTTTTGTTTGAAATGCGCTTGCAGTATCTATGAAAAAATACCGACCCGTGAATAGCGCTTGCACATGTCTATTTTTTACCATATAGTGTTTATCCCTGTGATATAACTCTTACTAGGGATGATTTAATAATTATAAATACAGAACGAAGAATGCCATAAAGACAAATAAGAGTAAGGGATCAAACTAGGCAAACTTTGAGAGAAGAGGGACCAAATATAATATTAACGGGTCCCTTCACTTGACCCCCAGGCCACATCTTGCCACTTACCAGTTACCACCAATTTCAAACTCAAAACAAGAAAAAACACCCCACGTATTATAAATCTCTCTCTCTCTCTCTCTCTCTCTCTCTCGTTAATTACTGATTAATATCAGATTTCAAACACAAAAATTAGTAGATTCTAAAACAAAACCCTTTCTTAAGCTTCACTCATCATAATCCTATTATTGCTCATCCCTTTCTCTCTCTCTACCAAGAAAAGTTGTCATCATTATTTTATTTTTTGAATATCTTAGTTCTTGATTTTGAAGGGTGCAGATTGGTTGGTTTTGATGGTGGTGATGGCAAACAAGATTGAGACAGCACATCAAATGTACAGAGATGGAAACTACGAGGAAGCGCTTGGATTTTACACAGAGGCACTTTCCATGGCTAAAACTAAGCCACAAAAGATTGCTTTGCATAGTAATAGAGCTGCTTGTTATTTGAAATTGCATGATTTCAAAAAGGTATCAACTATTATATTTTTTAATGATTTCGAAATAAAGGGTTCTTGTTATTTTATGCCAAGGAAGTGGTTTGTGATGTACAGTTTGGATTTTTGGATTCTGATTTTTGATTGGCTGGCGTCTTTTTTATGCAAGAAAGTGCTATGTTATGTGAAGATTGGATATTTTAGTTCTGGGTTTTGATTGCTTACCACTGAAGTTTGATGTAGAATGCTATATTGATAATCTTTTTTATAGAGATTTTTGAACTGGGCTTATGGGAATTAGGAGGAGAGTATAGATTTTAAAAGTGTTTTTGTGATTTTTTGAAACCAAATTTCGATCTAGAATGGCCTTTAATATGTCTAAGAGACATAAAATGCCTGGATTCATCAATAACAAAATAATAAAATAATTAAAAAATCGCTTGGTCTCTACCAAAATTTCTTGTATCTGCTATCCATATTGGAGGTGAATTTATTGGAGAAATAGGAAAGAAAGGGAGGAATTCGTGTGTGTGGACTATTATTGGGATAACTTAATAATGAAAAATGTTTTTTTCAGATGGAATAGTATGGCTGTGGTAAGAGGTTGGAAGATTGGATAGGGATTTTATTCTGATGTATGGAAGTGCTTCCTTGAAACTTGCTTTTTGGTGAATATTAACCAACATTTACTGTTGTTTGATGATTTTATTTTAGGCAGCTGAAGAATGCACATCAGTGCTTGAGCTTGATCACAATCACACTGGAGCGTTGATGTTGCGGGCACAGACGCTAGTCACCCTTAAGGAGTACACCTCAGCACTCTTTGATGTCAATAGGCTGATGGAGTTGAATCCTTCATCAGAAATTTACCAGAATCTTGAAGCTCGTCTGAGGACACAATTGGTATACCTTCCACCCTCTCTGCTTTTTATTTTCAGAAGATTATCTCCCCCCCAGTATAATTTAGGATATAAAAAATCATGGATATTTTACGAATTGGAAGGGGAACATGAGGCCCAATGATGTACTCTGCTATAATATTGTGGCGAGTTTTACTAATGATCTGCAATACAAGTGGTCATTTTCCTTAGTCATAACCTGTCTTTATATTGATTCTCCGTTTGTCTTGGGAGCTTTCCTAAACTACTTAGAAGGAATATTTTGATCATTGTTAGCTAATCTATCATGCTACGTATTTGTTATAGAGAGATGCCACCGTTGACTGACATGACAAGTAGAGGTCCAAGTTTGTTTTGATTTGGTGCTTGTGCAAGGATGCTATACTTGTGCTCTATAAGAGTTGAAATTTGGGGGCTGTTCAGGAATTACAAGTTGGGCTTTCTTGTTGGCAAACCTATTTTTCCTTCTTTTTTGTTTGAAGCTAAGCATGTGGAAGGCTGAAGAAGAACTACTTCTTTAGCCTTGCATTACATGGAAATGGTTAGGATTCTATATGACCAAATTCCTAATTGTTATTGTGTTACTGAGACTAGTCTGACTAATGTTTTGTGGTAAAGATTGTGATTTTTTAGATATTATTGTCCTGAATGTGAGTTAAAGAATTTTTTTTCTTTTTTGCATAAGGAAAGTCTCTTGCTCCAATACCTGAATCTGAAGTGGAGTTAGAAGAAGAGGAAGAAGATGAAAATGAAGCAGAACCGTGTGGACAAGTGGAAATACAAGACGCAGCAACTGCACTAGTAGATATAAATCAGAAAAATGAGCCTTGTCAGACTACAAATGATGCTGAAGTTATTGTTCATAAAACACCAGACATCAAGAAGATTTCTGTGGAAAGTACAGATAAAAAATCCGAGCCAAGAAAGACCATTGCTGCTGAGGTTATTGCTCAAGCTAGGAAGAAAGTTGAGCCTAGAAAAACTATTACTGCTGAAGTTATTGCTCAAGCACAGCGGAAGGCTGAGCCTAGAAACACTGCTCCTGCTGAAGCTGATGCTAGGACAAAAGAATCAATTAAACAGAATTCTAATGGATGGCAAGCAATCCCAAAACCAAAGGGACACTCGACTCTGGATTATGCACGTTGGGACAGGGTTGAGGATGACTCTAGTGAAGATGACGATGAGGAGGAGGAGGATTCTCAGCCTCAATATCGGTTCCGTGTAAGAACATTTGGTGTGTGATCAGTGAAGTGAAAAGGGGAATGCACAGTATCTGACAGAAATGTCAATCTAACTAATATCAGACCACAGTGAGAAGTCAAGATATTGGAACTGCACAGGGGCAGATGAGGAAGCTCTGTTGGCTCTATCATGCCAAAACTTTGAAAATAGGGATAATCCATCTTTGACATGCATTTAAGCTTGGTAACAGTTGAAATATGACCCTTGCTTAAGCAATGACAGGAGATCTTTTACCTGTTACTCGAGCAAGTTTCCCTGTTTTAGCTATGGTGATGTAATTCTTATGCTCTACATTCCCGCATGATCAGGTGAAGAAGTCGAGTGGTTGTTGATGGTGATATGCTTTGCATCGTTCTTTGCAAATTACAGAAATTCCCAGCCCTGGTTTCAGCCTGCAAGGATGGAGGGGCAAGGAGTCAACTGAAAACTTGTTGAGCTATAATTGTTATCAGAGTAGCAGTTTGTAACCTTCAACTTTCTATAAGAACGTAATATCCATCATTTGTATATGTATCATAATCTTGAAGCATTTATCCGGTTATTAATTATTATTATTATTATTATTTATTAACAAAAACTAAAAAGATGAGGTGAATTCACCGTACACCTCACAAATTACCTTTATTGAAATAGTTTTTTTCTTTTTTCTTTTAAATTTCATTTATTAATATTGGATTATTAAGAATTAGGATTTATAATTTATTTCGATTTGTTTTTTATAAAAATTTGTTTGTTAGGAGGATATTTTGGTTTCATGACTTGGATAGAGTTAATTCAGGTTTATTTGAGTTTTTTTTTTTTTTTTTTAACATTGGGTTGATTGAGAATTAAGTTTAATAACTTATTTTGATTTATTTTTTATAAGATTATTTTGGTCTCATAATCTGGGTCACGAATTTGATGGGTTAGCCCGGATTGACTCAATTTTTTTGTTTGTCTATATATATATTTCTTCAATATTGGTTTTCTTAGGGTATTAGATTTTATGATTGGTTTTAATTTATTTTTTATAAGGTTATTCCAATCTTATAATTTGCTTTGCAAGTCTGGTGGGTCAACAAGAGTGGACTTAAGTTTTTTGTCTTTTTTAATTGATTTCTTTTTCAATTTCATTATTCAATATTGGGTTGATTGAGAATTAAATATTATAAATTTGATTTGTTTTCTATTAAGTTATGTCGATCTCATTACCGATTCACAAGCTTAGAGGATTAAATCGAGTTGACTTTGGTTATTTTTTAATTGAGTTTTTTCCTTCAATTTCATCATTCAACATTGAATTTATTAGGGATTAAGCTTCAATATTTGTTTCGATTTAATTTTTATTGGCTTATCTCGATCTTGTAACCTAGGCAACAAGTTTGTTAGATTAACCTAGGCGAACTCGAGTTTTTTTTGTTTTTTTAATAATTTTTTTTCAACTTCATTCTTCAATATTGGGTTTATTAAAAATTATAATTTATAATTTATTTTGATTTGATGTCTATAGTATTATCCTATTCTCATTATCCAAGTTGTAAGTTTGGAGGGTTAACTATGATATGAGGTTTTATAATGGAGCGTTAAACCATGTGATATGTTTGTATGATTAGTATTTGATAAGTAAAAAGATGATATTTGTTAGCATTAAGTGGAAAGTGGGTTGATTTGAGTTTGGATAATTCATTTTTGGGAGATGCATTAATCAATGTTGAATCTCCTTATTAAAATGAGGAGCAATATTAGGAATGGGTCAATCAACAAAGAGAGTGAGGATTATTAGATGAGCAAATAGGTGTCTGTGACCTCGTTCTAATTTAAATTTTAATAGTCTTTATTATTGTCTTGTTTTCGTTAATGTGCATTAGTGCAAATGGCATTGCAAATCGTAATATCATGAGTTAACTCAGAAGAGAAAAAATCTTGTATGATCCATTTTAAATAGAAATTTATAATCTAGTAAAAAGAGGGGGATTCAATTCAATTCAAATAGAATTATTTAGTTGTTTAAAGATTGTAATATTGATGGACTCAAAGGATGTTAGATATTTAGTATGTCATGATGGCGGAAACTAAGGAAATGATTATCGATGTTGATTAATACTATTGACAAAATTAAAGGATGTATGATACTTATTATGTCGTGATGGTGGAAGCTAAGTAAATGATTCTCGATCTTGAGTGATATTATTAATGGACTCAAAGGATGTCCAATACATGGTACGTTGGGATGGCAGAAGCTACAAAAATGATTGTCGATGTTGATGGACTCAAAGGATGTCTGATACTTAGTATGTTGTGATGGCGGAAGCTAGGAAAATGATTATCGATTTTGATCGATAATATTGATGGACTCAAATGATGTCCGATATTTAATATATCGTAATGGTGGTAGCTAAAGAGACAGTTAGTATTGACAATAACTAATGGGTTAGGTGCAAATTGAATTGCTGTTACTAAAAGTGACTTATGGATATAAAGAAATAAATTGATTTATGACTTATGCGGAAAATTTAAATTATTAACAATATTGAGTTAATATATTTGTTGAGAATTAGATTTATGAAATATTAAATCATTAAATAATAATATTTCTTTTTATCTTCGATGTTATAGCTTTTGCAGGTCTATCTTTTTTAGTAGAGTCTATCTTTTTTAGTGGAATAACGCTGATTTAGTTTATTATTTTACATTTTGTTAAGTATAAAATCTATGTATTTTGAAAAGTTATGTTATTGTAATAAATTTTATTTTGGGATGTATTAAGAATGGAATGTTATTATGATATTATTATGTATGTTAAATATTTGCTTAAATTCAATCATGCATTTAAATTGTAAGATATATGGTGTACTAATGAAAAGAATAAAATATAAGTGTTACGTGCACTATGGATAAATTGTAAAGAGATTTGAGGGATAAAAATGAATTATTGATATACTTGAGACATCTATGTGAAATTATTAGCATGTGTTTTAGTGTAGGTTAGGACAAAATTTCGAACAGGGTTTTCATATAAAGGAGATTTTGCTGAAATCTTGTTAAAAAAATACAGGAATTTGAAAGACTATTAGATTTTATTAAATGTTAATAAAGGTCAAACCAAAGTATATATTATAATCAATAGAGCTGATAAAAATAAAAATAAAAATAAAATTTACCCGGTTGTGTCGTGAAATACATTAGTTAAATTTATGATAAAAAAATAATAATAAGAGGTTATACATGTATTGACTTAAAACAAATCTAGAGAGGATATTTTTTAAAAAAAATATTAAAGTAATGACATATCGGTTCGATTTGGATCAACATATCAAATTTACGATCTAAGTCATAAGCTCAATTAGGTTTAATAAATTGGTTTTATAAAACTATATTTTATTTAATTTTATAACAACAAAAATCTGCAATTGTAGTAAAGCAATCAAATAAAATAAAGAAATTAATTATGATGGATTGTAAAAAAAAGAAAAGAAAAGAGCAATTGATAGAACAAAGTAAAAATCAAATGGAATTTAATAAAATAATATATAAAATATTTTTAATTAATCTAATAATTTAAAAGAAATTATATATATATATATATATATATTCAATTATTTAATTTATTAAAAAGAAAAGAAAAATGAAAAGAAAAGCTAGACGCACAAGCCTGCGTGGCCCTGCCCGTCCAAACCTTTAAAAATAAGCCTAAATGCATGTGTTGGCCAACCGAAATTCACATGTTTAGGCCATTATCTTTTTTTTTCCTTTTCAAAATGGGTGGATGATGCACACCCATTTTGTTTGAAAAAAATAACCAGGTGAAGCGTTACATGTTGTGGCCAACAATTCATCATTTACTACCTAGAATTCTTACAACAGAAAGGTGGTCGGAAAACTAGGCTATGTAATTTTTTACCACAAAGCTTAATTTTAACCTATTTTTAACTGAATATGTTTTTATAACCTCAAAAAACTAATTCCTCAACTAAAATAAACCTATAATTTCAATGAAAAACACAAAATTAAACCAAAAATTTCTCAACCTTGATTTATGTTCTCAAATGATATGAAAGCCCCAAAACACCTCAATGACATTTTTATCATCAAGAAAAATACTTTGACACCAATTTTGGCTATTTTTATGATTGGAATTGGAACAACTGACCTCTTTCTCTTTTCTTCATCATTTTTTTACAAGTCTTTCTCTTAAACTCAAGGACTAAAATGTAAGTTCTATACTAAATCATATAATTTCTAAACTCAAGGGATCAAAATATAAATTTCTCAAAATCCTAAATCCAAGAGGAGTTGACACCATTTTTTAAAAAATAGGGCTTCTATTTTACAAACCTTTTAATTTTGGTCCCCTCAATCTTAATTTTTCACAAACAACAAAATTGATTTTTTTTTAAATTGAAAACACTCAATATCAAAATGTTTTTTTCTTAAGACTACAATGAATGAAGAGAAAGCAATATAAAACAAATTATCAAATCAAATCACCAATCAACACAATATGGAAGCGCAAAATTGAAAAAAAGAAGAAGAAGAAAAAGAGCTTGATAGTTAGACTGAAAAAAGAAAATAAAAGACCAAACAAGAATATATATATATATATATATATATATATATATATATATATGTGTGTGTGTGTGTGTGTGTGTGTGTGTGTGTTCAAATAAAGAGTTGTAATTCCACCTCATTTTCCATTTCGGTCCCTCATTTTGAATTCTTCATAAGCAACTAAACCAAAATCTTCTTTACAAAATTAAGAGCTAACTCAATGACTTGATGTTTTTCCGAGACTGTGAAAACCTAAAAAAAAAACAGCATGAAACAAATCACCAACTTTAATCATTAATCAACACAATATGAAATGATCAAATTTTAAAAAAATAATAATTCAATGACCAAAGTAAAAAACAAATCAAGGATAAAAAAGGATACACTATGTGAATTGGATCCTTTTACAAGTCACAAGGTGGCATTTTTAAGCTCAAGATTGTGGGCCGGGTTAATATTTTCCTAATGTAAAAAAATTTTACCTGTGTGATGATATAAGATATTGATAACTCTATACAAATCAAGGATAAAGAAAATCACAAGTAAATTCAGGTTAACTCGGCTAACTTGGTACTAGAGATATGAGATATGGATAACTCTATACAAAAGGAAGCGACAGAAATCACAAAGTTAAAGGATCAATAATCTAATGTTAAGGGATAAAATAAAATAAAAATTAAAAAAATCTAAAAAAAAGACCGAAATCCAATCAGACTAATTTTCAAAACTCATAATCCGGGTCATGAGATTGGGTTACCCTATAGCCGATAAACCTGAAAAAATCACGAAGCAAAATTCTTAATCATCCAAAATTAAAAAAAAAAAAACAAATAACAATCAAAATAATAAGGATCAAATCTGATATAAAAATAAAATAAAATAAAACAATGAGGGATGGAATTAAAAAATAAAATAAATCAAGAAAAGTATAAATAAACAAAAAATAGCAATCAAAAGAATGAGTACCAAATTGGATACAAAGATTAAATGAATTAAAATCTTGAGGGATAAAATTGAAAAAACAAATCAAGAAAATGATTAAAAAATAGCAATCAAAATAACAATAACCAAATTGGATTAAAAAATAAATGAAATAAAAAGCTATTGGATGAAATTGAAAAACAAAATCAACTTAAAAAATCATTAAAAGAAAACACAAATGATATAAATATAAACTGATATAATACATTTGATTTTTGAAAGGACTGGTGTAAAATCGGAGGTGAGGAGAGAGAAAAGAGAGAAGAAAAAAACACAAATCTACCGGACCCAACCATTGCTCCTTCTTGAACGTGCGCATGACCACCAATAATAGGACGTTGCAATGCTTCCAATGCAGTGGTTGAAAATGTCATTTAATCGTTAAGAGGTGCTACATGTATTGTTTGAAGAGCACGAGTACCTTCCACTCGATAGCGCAAGTATAGCACGCGCCAGCTACTTTTAATTTTTTAATTATTTTTAATTTTATTAAAAGATTGAGTTGCCATTTATTTAAATTGCTTATAACTAAAAAAAACCATTAGAAAAATACAAAATCATTAGGCTGAGTTTTTTTTTTTTGCTTTTAAAAGTAGTTTAGTTATGCAATCAGAGCGTAAAAAACCTAAAAGCCTCTATACCCCAATTTTATTATATTATATTATAGTTTATTTTAAAAGTATTTAAATCATTTTATTTTTCATAGTCATATAAAAAGACTAATTTCTTTCCTGTTACTATAATAATAACAAACATTGTTTTTATGAAGAGAAAAATCATCGCTTTACTATTATAATTGTCATTGCATGGCATTACATGTGATACTGCACTGAACACTTTCAGTTTTTTTTTTTTTAATGTTTTATTGATGGCTCTTATTTTTTTTTTTTTAATTTTAATTATTAACTTTTCAGTTTTGACTAGTCGGCGGCTTGTTTCCATCAATTGCTCAGTGTGAATGGTTTTCCTAAATAATAATAATAAATTTGGAATGACCTCTTATTTATCTACACACATTTCTAAAGTATTCCACCGTTTATTTTGTGCATGTTCTTTATTTTCAATCACCTAATTGCCTGCAACCTGGCTAATTCCTGCGCTTCCTGTACATTATTCCTATGAATAAAGAAGGTGAATGGTCAACTCATAAGTCTTCGCTAAAGGGTATTATTGCGCATTTATTAGGATGTTTGGAACCAAATCAAGTATAAAATTAAATTAAATTAAAATAGAATAACATCATAAAAAAATAAGTGAAAAAAAATATAAATTTTAATTAGGTAATGCATACCAAAGCATGTATTCTTTTAGTTGTTTTGTATTAATTAACTTTTAAAGAGAAATAAAGAAAGAAAGGGACGGGGTTGCTTTTTGTCCACAAAAACCAATGTCGTTACCATATAATAATAAGGTCGAAGGAATATCCTCGTAAGAAAGGTCATGCATGAGTTCGTTTATTTTAAAAAGTCAATGAATCAACCATACAAATAAAACTTAGTTTCTGAAAACAGATAAACAGATAGCAGAAATTTGTAAGATCACATTCACAAGGTATACGACGAATGATTTATACTATAAATGACCTCAAATCATTTGATGGTTGGTTGATCTTATATGATGATATGGTCCACGTCTCTTAGATTTATACAAATATACTGCTAAATTTGTCACATTTCTATCATAAATCCTGTAAACTATAATTTTAATATTTTTATTAAAATGAATATTCGGATCAACTTGCACACATCTAGATTAATTCTACAGGCCCTGAAGTTAATAACTATATAAATCTTCGATAGCCCTAAAATTTATGAGATCAAATTGATGATCTTTAGGGAATAAATTTATAACCTGACTAATTAAATTTTATTTTTTAAAATTAATTATAATTTTAATTTTAAAAATAAAAGTAGCAACTATAATTATATTAAAAATTTAGATATTTGTGTTTGGCACATCGTTTTAAAAATATTTATGAAAAAAATTGAATTTTTTTATTTTAAATTAATATATTTTTATATTTTTAAATTATTTTAATAAACTGATTTTAAAAATAATTTTTAAAAATTAAAAAAATATTATTGATATATTTTTTTTTACGAGACCAATTCTTTTTTTAATGAAAAAATATATTTTTCTTTACTTGGAGTAAGAGATGTAGGGCTGAATGGCTGATCGAGTTCAAGCCGAACAATAAAATAAAGGAGGGATTGCTAACCATTAAAAAATAAATGGTCATGAGCCTGATGATTTTCCTCTACAATAGCAAACTCAATAATAATAATAATAAGTACGTATGAGACCTTAGCAAAATAGCTTGGCAAAATCTTCTTTGCACTATAAACCCTAAAATTTCCACAAACACCCCTTCTCGGCACGCCCCATATGCTTGACAAGAGTATGCCAATTTCACTTCCTGGGGGAAAGACCTAGAGATTGCTGGAAAAAACTTGGGCAAAAAAGATTTCAAATTTAGAAACTCCCCCTGGATCTAAAAACTCAAGGTGCGTAGCCTCCAACAACTGGCTTTATCCCAGCGCTGTCTCTTGCTCTTGCCGCCCATGCTTAAACTGGCTAACTTAGACTCCAGTCCTTTAAGAAGAAAGAGTGCTTCCGGAAAGAAAACTTTTTCATTTGACTTCCTGATTTCATTGCTTGGAGAGCTTACTGGCACACCCCTTCATCTTTTCCTTTTTATTTGAGGTAATATCCTTTTTCTTTCTCTCGTATTTGGACACACAGACACACATGTTTTGGTTTATTGGTTATATTGTTTTCTTGGTAATTGCAGGGAAGCTTATTAGGTTTTTTCTTGTCTTTTGTTCTGCTCTTGTGACTATACAAGTTTAAGTTCTTCACTTTTTTCTTTGAAATTGTACATGGCATCTGGGTTTTGTTTGGTTTGATTGAAAGGAGCTTACTTTTTGTGAAAGATTTCAAAGAGATTATATTGTTTTGGTTTTCATTTTCTGGGTTTATAAAAAACACTTTTTTTTGCTTTAAATTTTATGTTCTGAATTGGTTCTTGATTAGGAATCTGACTCTTTTTTTTTGTTGGAGTTTGTTATATTGACGTGCTTGGCTTCAATTTTCCTAGCAATCAACATTTCAGTTTGTCTGTTGCGTGAAAGCTCGATAATCATTATGGGTATGGGATTATAATTCGCTTTATAGTTTATTTCATGGAATGGGTGGCCTTTTGATTGAATGGGAGAGTTGGTAAAGCTTAGAACGGATTAAGCTTCCAATTACTACTAGTTGTTTGGAAAAATTTCGGATTGAAATTGAAGCTTGAAGTTTTTAGTGTTAGTTAACTTTTGGGCTTTTGTTTTTCTTGATTCAGCGTTTCAATTTATGGTTCTTTTTTTAGTTTTTTTAGTAAAAGATGATGCTTTCATAACCTATTTTGTTTTTGATTTGTATTGGCAATCTGTTTGCAGGGGGCTATTACCTAGCAGCACACTGATTCCTTCAGTTCATATTGGTCCTGGATAGACTGTTCATAACATTTGGTGGTAGTAGATACATATGGAAAATTCAATGGCTGGTGAGTCATCTCATTCTGAAATGAACAATGGCGGACTGTACATATATTCTCAGGAAAAACTTGAGGAAGGTGGCCGTTGGTACTTTTCTAGAAAGGAAATTGAAGAGAATTCTCCATCTAAACAAGATGGCATTGACTTAAAGAAAGAGGCTTATCTACGCAAGTCATACTGTACATTTCTGCAAGATTTGGGCATGAGACTTAAAGTGTGAGTCTTTACACATTATGTGGTTCCTTTTGTGCTTAAGCTTGAACTAAATGCTCTAATGTCTCTGGGTTTTCAATTTAGTATTATATGAGTGTTCTTTTGTGGTCCCTTTCTTATAAAAAACTGAATTAAACTGCATTTTATATTTTCAAGTTTAGAATAGTTGCCTGTTCCTTTTGGTTGCTCAGCGTTTATGTGCATTTTATATAGTTGGAGAACATTCTGTATTTATGCTTTCACCTCTTGACTTTTTATTAGATAATAGTATATGGGACTTAATAATCTAGAATTTGTAGAGTTTTTGGAGTAAGTGTAATGAAGAAGTCAAACAAGAAGAGAGATGGTGAGACAGAATTAGTAGAGTTTTAAAAGGAGCTATGGTTCTTCTGTTTACACTAGGTCAATGTTTAAGGAGAGTTGATGTGCTTTTGCACTGCACATTGAATGCACACTATTCTATGTAATTATGCGTGGGATAATCATGTATTTCTCGAATTGCAGGCCCCAGGTAACAATTGCTACTGCAATAATTTTCTGTCACCGATTCTTTCTTCGTCAATCCCATGCAAAGAATGATAGGAGGGTGAGTCAATGTTCCTTCATTAAATGTCAAATATCCCCCCCCCCCTTCTTTTGTCTTTTGGTGCTTTGGTTAAATAGTACCCACCACTGAATTGGTAACTGATATTTTGATTTCCTTAAATTAACATCTTGTCTTAATTTCACTCAATATCTCAGACTATCGCTACAGTTTGTATGTTTCTTGCGGGGAAGGTAGAGGAGACTCCCCGTCCACTGAAAGATGTTATTCTTGTTTCTTATGAGATTATACATAAAAAGGATCCTGAAGCAGTTCAGAGGATCAAGCAAAAGGTATATTCCATCTCTATGATTTACTTGGCAAGGATGTTTTCCACTTCTGTAATGTTTTTTCAATTCATCCCATCGGTGGGGTTTGGCTTCCCTACCACCACCACTCCGCATTTCGGATTTGTAAGATTTGACTATGATTTACCCAATCCACTCCATTCCACCAGTTGAGCTAAAGCCCAAGTGTGTTGTGTCTGAACTTTGCTCAAAATGCCAAACTGTATTGTCTTGTTGCCAATCCCTTAGACCACACAGATTACAATTTACAACACTTTCCTTTTTGCAAGTGTTACAATTTACAGATTACAACTTTTTCCACTCAAATTTTTCCTTTTTGCAACTCATTATCCACATTTCTCTTGCAGGAGGTATATGAACAACAGAAGGAAATAATTTTACTTGGAGAGAGGGTTGTACTTGCAACTCTTGGTTTTGATTTCAATTTGCTCCATCCATATAAACCTCTTGTTGATGCTATAAAGAAATTTAAGGTTGCTCAAAATGCCCTTGCTCAAGTTGCATGGAATTTTGTGAATGATGGGTATGGAAAATTGCTTATTTTAGTTTATATACCTTTCTTCTCTGTCTCTTCTTGATTGGGGGGATGCTGTATGCAGACTGCGTACATCTCTTTGCTTGCAATTTAAGCCCCACCACATTGCGGCAGGTGCCATTTTCCTTGCTGCAAAGTTCCTCAAAGTAAAGCTTCCATCAGATGGCGAGAAGGTCTGGTGGCAAGAGTTTGATGTCACCCCACGCCAATTGGAGGGTTGGTGTTTTTCCCTTTTCTTGCAATCCTATTAGAAATATTGATGACAGATATTGTTTTCTGAGCAAAAACTATTTTAAAATGCAACCTCTACCACACTCTCAAACAGCTCCTTAGAGCGGGAGAACTGAGACATGTAAATAGGTAACAATAATCTTTTGAATGTTAACTATTACAATAACACTTTTGAATATGGTGGATTTCATCTTGGGGGTGGGGTTTGTGTGGGAGAACTGAGACATGTAAATAAATAACACAAATAATCTTGTGACAACGTTAACTACTACTATAGCAGTTTTGAATATGGTGAATTTCATCATTAATTGTTGGAATTAATTCTTGCAGAGGTAAGCAATCAGATGCTGGAACTGTATGAACAGAACCGGGTGCCCCCTTCAGCTAACAGTGAAGCTGAAGGGAGCATAGTAGATGGAACTTCTCATCTGGCCTCATCAAAAGCTTCATCTGGCAATGAAGAACAGTTGGCAACTAATAGTCATTCTCACACTGGAGGTATTAGTTCAAGATCTAGACCCTCAAAGCCAATGTCTAAACCAGTGCACAAGCAACCTCTTGCAGATAATCATGTTGGTCCTCCAAGAACCAGCCAAAATCATGGCAATGACCATGGAAGTGCAGAGATAAGAAGTGCCTCTGACCATTACATGGATGGTGAACCCGAAGATGATCTGCACCATGAGAGAGATACATTTCCTTCCCAGGATAATATGAGGGAAGGCCATACCTTTAGGCGAGCTTCAGATTGGCTTGGAAATGAAGATCAAGAAAGGAATGTTGCAAGAAGTGAAACAAAAGATTTAGGAGAATCAAAAGATAAACATTTTGGCCGATTTGTGGAGCATAGAGAGGGTATGTTAGGTCAATCACCCCAAGATGCTATTAAAAAGATTGATAAAGACAAAGTGAAGGCAGCTTTGGAGAAACGAAGGAAGTCCCGAGGAGACATAACTCGAAAGACTGACTTCTTGGACGAGGATGATCTCATTGAGAGGGAACTGGAAGATGGAATTGAACTAGCTGCTGAAAGTGAAAAAAACAAGCGTGATAGAAGACAAAGCTGGTCCAAGCCCTTGGACAGGGAAGAATATGAGAGCTCACGTCATGGGAAGAATATGGATGCAAGGGATGAACAGCATCATGGAATGAGGGGGCAGTTATCACAAAGGCCAGATCGGAACAATATTGAAGATGGGGAACTGTCAGCTCCTGATGACATGTACCAGGGGTTTCCCTCACCCAAGTCAAGTAATCGCAAACGTAAGGCATCAAGTCCACCTGACAGAAAGTCTGAGGGGGAGCATCGGACTGATAATGCCCCAGGGTCTCACCATTATAATCATCATGATTGTACAGATGATCGAAACAGGATGAACCGGTTTGGTTATTTGGAGAGAGAGCATAAAAGGCATGTCCCAGAAAATCACGCCTGAGGTGTTGCTGTTTGCTGGAGAGCACCTTGGTATCAAAATTTCTGTCAGATGCTGGTGATTGTTTAAGAGATCAGTGGCTTTGTAGTTCCTTTGCAGGTGGTTGAAGTAATATGTCAGTTGTTAGTGGATCCTTTTAATAAAGGATGATCTTATTTAAGTCCAAGCCCTATAGCAGCCATCTTCTAGTTGATGGTTGGATCAAGCTCTTCCACATGATTTACAAGAATGGAAGCGAGGATTTTGGATTTTCTTAATTGATTGGCAGCAGCATGCGCTTTCTCTTTGATCTCCTTGTAGAATACTTGGGATCACTATTCATGTACAATAACGATGATGATGATCATCATAATCGAGTAATCATAATGATTTTCAGTTGCAACTGTGGTGGAAGTCGTCATTTACATATTCAATGATGGTCATCTTTTTATGTGTTTATCTGTTTCCTTCTCTTTTCCTTTATATTCGGTCCTACGGTTTCCTATAACGGGAAAATTACAGAGTATCATCTTGTGGTTAGATCCCTTTTTCACTTGCTTTCATTATTTTGAAAAATTATAATTGACTTTTTGAAATTTATAAGCGTGTCCAGAAAAATTTTATAAAAAATATTTGATTATTTATAAGATTGTTATTAATTTTCATATGATGACTAAAGAGTTTTTTTAATATTAATATAATTTTATTGAAAACTAGAAGGAAAAAAAAATTAAGCTTTGTATATTATGCAACATTTTGTTTACAATTCCATAAAAACAGTTACAAAAACTAATACCATTTGTAGACTTGTAGTATTCATAGACCAGCAACTTTTTATTATCCTCCCAGCGAAACCCACAAAGGTGGACAAGATTGACGTGCGTAATTTATTTTGCATGTAAATCTCATCTTTTAATTTGATAAATTCAAATTTACAGGCTAAAAAATTATTGAAGGCTAAAAACCTCATAGACCGGCAATCTTAAACAATATGCTTGAGCCCAACTGCCCATGGGATTAATCTAAAAGAAAAATCTAGCTCTTATAGACTCAATCTAAAAAAAAAAACTCAGCTTCTAAAAGTTAAGTCTAAGAAAAGAACCCAACGTCAAGTGCTTAGCCTTAAAAAGTGTTCAGCTCTCATGAGCTAAACCTTGAGGAAAAGCTCAGACCTCATGAACTTACCTTTGAAAAAAAGCTAAGCAACATGAACCCAGCCTTGGAGAAAAGCTCCATTCTTATGAGCTTGATGTTGAAAAAAAGCTTAATGTCATAGTCTAACCTAGGAGAAGGGTCCAATCTTCATGGGTTAAGCCTTGTGAAAGAGTCTATCATCGTGAGCTCAACCTAAAAGAATAGCTTAATTTCTATGGGCTCAATTTAAAAGAAAAGCCTAGTATCATGGGCTTAATTTAGGTGAAGAGCACAACCTTAAAAAAAAATTTAGTGCTATGGACTCAATAAAAAAAAAAAAACCCAACAACATGAGCTTAGCCTAAGAAAAGAGCTCAACCCTCATAGGCCTAGCCTACAAGAATAACTCAACTCTCATAGGCTCAACCTAAAAGAATAGTTTGGCACTCATAGGCTTAGCTAGGAGAGAAGTTGAACCCCGTGAGCTCGGCTATATTTTGAATCCTACTCTACTTATACCCCTGGATCTATAAACAATTTCCCGATGACGTATCATATTTTCATCACATTAATGTTTGTGTAAAAATGTTTATCCCTCATTAATGCATATGTATGAGATGATTATCCTTATTTAATGTTATCATAGTAAAATAACAATTCAATCCCTCATATTCATAAAAGACAAGACTCATGGGTTACAAGTACCCTATAAATCTTTCAAGTTCTAGGTTCATAATTTCTTCATTCTCAATATTTATAGCATATATATTTTTAAAGTCTATTTCACTAAAATATCATTGCATTTTTTTTTCTAAAAATATATTTACTTAAACATTTAGGAATTTCAAAATTTATAAAAAAAATTTTTATTGGTATCAACCACCTTGATCTACCAAGCATTATATATAAACTATTAGTTATCAAATATATAAATTTTATTTCTAAACTACTTTTTTTTTTTTTTAGTAACTCGTCACAATTATTTTTCTTTTCACGTGTTGTATTATAAATGCTGATACCATGTCAGTTCCCTAACTTTCTACTTCCATTAGTAAGTTCCCTATTTGTTTGGTGGAGAAGCATTGTTGGGAAACATGATGAAGAGCTCGATGCGCATTTGGACTTTTCAAGCCCGAGAACTCATCCATCCACTCAAGCTTGGCATCTATTGATATGATATAAGAAAATTAGATTGCTGTAGAACATATGCATATGATGAATTAAGTAGTTGCAAAAGAAAATGTATTTGAAGATTGGTGTCCAGAATGGCATAAACACTCACATGCAGCACTCGAAACTCATTCAATTCTCTTTTTAGGTAGAGGCTTCACTCTCGACTTCCTCTTCGCCGTCGCTCGAATCCCACAATATCACAAATAATCAATTTTATGGTAAAAAAACATTATATTTGAACGATGCAATCTGGTAAAAACAATGGTTTGAGTTTGTGAGATTGCATCTAATTTAGAGGCTTCTAAATCACTTTCTCATCTTTTTCATTCAAATCATTCTTTGAAACATTATATTCAATATAGAAAAAGAA
>JAAWWB010001336.1:0-50008 GCA_018804465.1 Populus tomentosa
GGTCACCATTCAATCAGTCATCTGATACGTCGAGAGCAAGTTACTCACTTTTATTCAAAACATCACCATTTATATTTGAATGATCCAAAGAAGGATTCAAATTTAGAGTCTACAATTCATGTCATTTCTCCCCTTAGATTGAAAACTCAGGAACAATATAGTACATTTCATTTTCATGAAAGACAACATCAAAGGTGAGATATATCTTTAAGGATGGGGAATGATAATAAAACTAGCCTTTTTGAAGTGAGGAATAACCAATAAAGACATATCATAAGGCTCGTGGTTCCAGTTTGTCATGCAATGGCTTGGGAAGATGCATAAAATTCACGCATCTAAAAAATCTAGGTCATAAATTCAGAGCGATAGGAGCACTTATAGTCAAATAAAGGACTTCAAAGGGAGTCTAAAAATTCAATGAGCTGGAGGGTATATGGTTAATGACGTAAACCGCAACACCAGTGTTTTACTCTAATAAATAGTGGGTATGTGAGATCCAAATATAAAGGCTCTTATAACTTCTAGTAGATGGAAATTCTTGTGCTCTATAACTTTATTTTGTTGAGCAGATCAAGGGTAAGTCATTTGGTGAGATATGTCATGTTCTTACAAGTACTTCTTCAAATATTGACTATCAAATTCTCCACTATTATTAGTGCAAAAAACTTGTATGTGAGATTGGTATTGACCGACAATCATCTTATGAAGTTTCTGAAATAAAAAGCTAACTTCATTCTTTGAACAAACCCAAGTCATATGACTATGATCATCAATAACTAAGATAAATCATGCGAACTATTAAAGGAATGGTGTTTGGCCAACCCCATACATTAAAGTGAATCAATATAAAAGGTATTGGACTTTTATTCATGCTTAATAGGAACAACACACAATGACTTTTTATAAGTTCACAAATACCACATTTGAAATTTGAAAAAATTAATTGAGAAAACAAATTTAGTAACAATATTCTTAAATATCCAAAAGATGCATGACCCAAGTATCTGTGCCACAACTAAAATTTAAAGGACTTGTTAATTCGATATATTAAAATAACCTGAGCCAATGGATAAGAGCTAGTAGCTAGGTTTTCAATCTAAATAACACATCTTTCTTATTCTAGTACCACAACCAATCATCTTTTGAGTTTGAATATCCTTAAAAACTCAAAGGTCATGCTAGAAAATCACAACACAATACAACACATTGGTTATTTAAACAACAATAAATTATGGTTGAGAGATGGTATAACTAAAACATAATCAAGATTCAAATTATTGGAGAGATAAATTGAACATTCTCCAATAACAGGTGAGGAATTGTCATTTATGGTAAAGATAATATACATGGTGGACTGTTTATAAATGGAACATATTAACTATCAAATGTCATATGATCCGTAGCACCAAAATCAATTATCCATGTATTACTACTACCATCTGATGTGAAAGTATGGAAAACCTAACCATTGTTACCTAAAGTAGAAATAAAAAGGAAGTTTTTGCAACATCATTGGAAGGTTTGGTCATGAAAATAGAGGTTTGGTGTTTTGGCTTCAAATTTTGCTTACTATGTTCTTTTTCTGGATCCCACCAATCTGGATAGTCAATTAAGTCATAACATTATTTCTTGTATGGTCTATCTCATCACAATGAGTGCACAAACATTTAGATTTAGTAGTACTTATCTTATAACCACCCTTCTAAGATAATGTTTGGTAAGAATCAATCTTGTAAGCAGATTGTCAAGGTTGTGGCTTAACACGTTGAGCCACTAGAGCAGAAGATTCAATATTATTGGGTTCAACATTTAAGGTAACTCTGTATATATCATCTCGATGAACATATGCATAGTTGTCGTCGAGGTCCATAGAAAGATCTTTCTAAAGAACCTCACCTTTAATCTATTTGAAATTTGTATTAAGGCCACTAAGAAAGATGTGCACTCTCAACCATGTAAAAAATTTCTTATAGGTGACAATATCATCGAAATATTTCACGATAACTTTATCATAATAATCTAATTCTTGGAAAATTTCAACAAGCTCACCATAATAAATTGACAGAGGTCTACCAACATGTTTGATGGTAAAGGCATACTGATTCAATGCAAAGAGATGTGTCTCATTCGATCCATCATAGAATGCTTTGGCAAAAGCACTCTAGATTTCCCTTGCAATACACATTCACAAATAACATTTCATTATCTCTAGTGACATGGAGGTCAATAACTAGCCTTTGACCTTTTTGGTTCTCTGCATATCACTTTGTATAGGTAGCCTCAGTTTACTTTGGTGGATCAATTTTACCCATAATATATTTTAGCTTTTCACGTTCTACGATTTACATCTCTATTATTTTGGACCATACATCATACTTAGTTTTGGTGAGGACAACTCCGGCATAAAAGCTAATTTTTTTATATAAAATATATATCACTAGGGTTGATGGTTTGAGAGAAGAGGATTCAGGAGCCATATGATGGTAGTTGTTTGCTGCGATGGTTGTTCAAAATAATAAGAGAGGTTTATGTTTCAATGAAGGTTTTTTGAAGGCTGTGATACCAAGTTAAAATTTGGTATCATTCATTCATTCATATATTTCTATTCAATACGATGGGCATAAATAGCAACTATACATAATTAGAATGCAAGAGTTTAGTATTAGTTTGATATTCCTTGTAGCCACTCGATTGGTTACACTTGACATTATTTTATTTATGTAAATACATATTCATTATTAATAAAGACTTAATTTATCTTTAATATTCATATAATATTAGATTAATGAATCTAATATTTGAAATATGAATCTTGAGTATAAATAAAGTGTATGGGACAAAAATATTTTGTAATGGAAATTATGAAGTTGTTATAATTATGAGATTCTTATTTCATCAAAGCATAATTATTCCTAAAATGCTCCTAGTCAATGCTCTCTTAATACTTGGACATTCATTAGAGTCATCGAAACTGATACATATTTTTTTTTTTTTATGAAAGACAGTAGTTATTCTCATAAGTTAAGGTATAAAGGATACCTAGAACTAATATATAGGTGTTTTCCATAAGACATGTACAGTAAACTGACCCACATGATAATTTCATATGGAGATATCACATGTATCTTTAGAAAGGATCATATGACGGTTCTGCAAGTGATCCTTAAACTTGAGATTACTAAGTTATCTTATATAAGAAGTGTTATGTTTTGATCTTGTTGCATATTATCTTAGTAAAGGTAAAAAAATAGGCAGACATTTGATATAACATAAACTATATGAAGGTATTTGCTTTATCAAGAGATGATTCATCACTCTAGATGAATTAGAGAATATATATTTAATTCAGGGATTATAATTCTAGTCTTAGAAATCAAATAGGGACTTGATTGATTAAATTTCTAAAATTATTCTTAAATAATATATGGATATTATTTAAGGGGCAAATAGATATTTGGCTATTTATAACATTTTTAGGATTCCTTATAAACATAAAGTTATGACTTTTATTTCTTAAAAGGCTGTTTGTTAAAAAATAATAATTATGTAAGTCACAAATAAAGAGTTAGCACTCTAAGCATAGCAATTTCTTTATCCTAAATAAGGATTTAAAAGATTTCTCACTGGTGATTCATGTGGATTACCGTTAAAGGCTGAATAATTAGACGACTTGTAGTTTGCGAAAACTCAACCTTTAAATAATTATTCAAAAAGGAAGAAGATCAGATCTTAAGACAATAAATTTCTAAATAATGTATGGATATTATTTAAGGGGCAAATAAATATTTTGCCTTTTATAATGTTTTTAGGATTCCCTATAAATATAAAGTTATGACTTTTATTTCTTAAAAGGTTGTCTAATAAACAAAAAAAATTATGTAAGTCACAAATCAAGAGTTAGCACTCTAAGCATAGCAATTCCTCTATCTTAAATAGAGATTTAAGAGATTTCTCACTTGTGGTTCATGTGGATTACTGTTGGAGGCTAAATAATTAGATGACTTGTGGTTTGCAACAAGACAGCCTTTAAATAATTATTCAAAGATGAAGAAGATTAGATATTAAGACAATAAATTCCTAAATAATATATGGATATTATTTAAGGGGCAAATAGATATTTTGTTGTTTATAACATTTTTAGGATTACTTATAAATATAAAGTTATGACGTTTATTTCTTAAAAGGATGTTTGTTAAACAAAAAACATTATGTAAATCACCAATAAGAGTTAACACTCTAGGCATAGCAATTCTTCTCCTCTAAATAGGGATTTAAGATATTTATCACTGGTGATTTATGTGAATTATCGTTGGAGGCTGAATAATTAAACGATTTATGGTTTACAACAACCCAACATTTAAATAATTATTCAAAGACGAAGAAGATCAGATCTTAAAACAATAAATTCTTAAATGATTTTAGATATGTCTAACAAGATTCTAGAGATTTCTAAATAATTTTGTTTTATTATTTTCACTGCATATATGATATTCAAGAGGCTAATATTTAGGATTACAAATATGTAAGCCAGTAAAGCATATCTCTAATCTAGGAACATATTTACAATCATATGGATGTATACCCTTCAACAAGAATCAAACACTTTTTCCTAAATATTTCACAATTATTTTACGGAGTCTACTACAAATGTAAATATATGCAAATCTTTAATTTTACAAGATTAACTCTGATAAAATACTAGTAAAATTAGATAATTTAATTAAGTTATTAGAGATCAAAGTTAAAGTCTCCAAGACGAAACAAATCATTTTTTTTTAAAGGGTGCCAATATAGTTAATTTTGTAACCTTTAACTTTTACATTAATTACAAGCATGAGCTATATATTCACTCTTTGCTCGCAGAAAATAACCATACAACTTTTGCTCAGTCGATGCCATCTACATGAAATGATCATGCATGTTTTAAGCATGTAACCCTAAAGTACATATATTTATATATATATATATATCCCTTGACCCTCGTTTGCATTGCAAAAGAAAGATGGAATGGAATGGGGAAGGTGAGCAGGTAGGATATGGGAACCAAGAAATCTACAACATAGACAGATTCATTGTCCAGATCATTTAATAGTAATTTGTCGTTGAGGGGCCACTAATGATAAGAACATTGGGGGTTCTCTCAGTGGGGATCAGGTCCTACTTCTACAGATTTTCCTATGCATTTCAAGGTTGTTCTTGCAGTTTTACGTAGAAAACGACACCATTTTCGTATTTTGATTGAAAAGTTAAAGCGGGAAGGTGGGCACTACTTGCAAGCCACAAGGAGAGAGTCCTTGGCACTGGCACCAAAGCCTGCCTATCTGTATTTGCACATGTAAAGATTTCAAATTCTTCATTTCCAGTGTCGCCCCCCCTTCCCTATCATGTTGCCAATACTTAATTTTTATTTTTGTTAATTTTGGAAGCATAGTTTTGTAAAGTAACTGAATTCTCGTAATAATAATAATAATAATAATTAAACAAAAGTTAGCACACGAAATCCAATGATGTCGCATGTACTGTTTATATAATGTTGATGTATAGGCTGAAGATTAATGGATAATACTGGATGGATAGACATGGCAGCTGATGCAAACTAATTTAATACAAATCAATATATTGGGTGAACATATGTTTCCAAGGTTTAAAGGTACGGTTGAGAGTTCACATTCCTACACATGGAACGTGGAGAGAAGCTTTGCCCTAATTTATTAGTTAGCTTCCAGCAAGTAGTACTAATAGGAAGTGAAGCGACAAGAAAGATTAGTAAATTAATTGACAATTGATAGCCAAATGATCCAAAGAAGAAAAAGGTAGTTGAAAAAAACAGTGTCGCCAAAATCCCAGGTTGATCATCTCAAGGTTTCATAAAATAAAGGCATGTGGTGGTAGTTTAGAAGTAATGGAGCAATGATGAGGGCAAATCAGTGAGTGAAAAATCACATGTTGTACTAATTTGGGAATGTGGCTTCCTCTGAAGGGAGCATGTGAAAGTGATATGGACCAGCAAAGCATGAATTGCGAGGGAGAGAGAGCACATGGGTTTGCACATGGAAAGAGAGAAGAGGGAAGAAGTTCAATTATCTTTGCCTTTGTGGAAGGAAAGGATTGGCATGTGACAAAGGGAGGGAGAGACAGTGAAGCAGCATGAATGAATTGTACGGCATGTTCTGCACATTCCCCGCATCTTCTTCTCCTTGCCTCTCTTTCCCTCCTCATCTTTCCCTTCAAATATATATATATATTGTAATTACAAGAGGACTTCAGACTGGATACACATGTTTTCCCTTGGTTTTTAAGCTACATGCAGCACGTGACTTTTTGATTTGGTTAGTGTAGCTAACAGGAGGATTTATGGTTTAGTTTAAAGGGAAGAGAATGGAGAAGTGAAGTCATACAAACAGTCGGATTCAGGCTATATTAATTAGGGTTAACTACATTTGATTTGTGTAATAAATGAATATCAACTGGGTTTGTTTCGAAGAAACACATGCATGGAATTGAAGAAGAAGATGACAAAAGGACATTATTACGATTCATATACGACAGAGATGTGAAGAAACATCATCTTCTTTCTCTCTGCTTCCTGCTGCTATTTTTGGAGGAGAAAAGGAAAGGCGGTTTCTGCTGCGTTAGTCATGTGCTGGTATTTGCTTTGATACTTTTGCTTTCTGGGATCGCTAAAATAATAATCAACGACGTGGGTCACCAACCTTTTCTTGGGCTGGGAGCTCATGCATGACCCTCTTGTTTTGTCTGACATGGTACACTTGTGGATTGTTGTTTTCTCTTTTCTCAATTTTCATGGTTGAATTTTGGATTACTTTGTGTTTCTTGTTGGGTCCAAAACCATATTTACATTGTTTCAACAAAGCTGGCCTGACAGAACAGTTTACCTTTTCCTTTTATCTGAAAACTGACGAACATGTAAATGAAGAAAACTAATGTATATGGTGTATGGATTTCAATGTTGCATCTCCTTTCATAGCGAGGATTTCGTAATCATGGTGCAGAGGTCATACGATGACAGACATGTAGTTATTTGGACATGAAAACGTGAAAATTATACGAGGGCTAAAGTGAAAATTAAGGTAAAAATAATTAGAGGAAGCGTTGTTGGTGCAGTTTATAAATGAATAATAATAATAAAAAGATATTTATCCTATATTGGAAAGAAACACTCCCTTCTAAGTGTATGTAAGTGTGAATTTTTATTATGTAGTAAATTAAGTGAAAGTCATGGTAAATAAGCTGTCCTAGTACACTACAAGATTTCACAGTTTTATCAACGGACATATTCCGTTGGTGTGTGATTCATAGTTCGTCGATAATAAAATTATCGACGAACTCACCGACGGAAACAATCCATCGGCTTTTCTTTCGTCGGTAATACCTAATTTCATCGCTAATGCGGTTGGTAAAAAAAACAATTGCCGATGGTTTTACAGACAGAAATTGTGTGCCCAAAAAAAAGTTCCTGCTTGAAATATACCACTGGAATAAATCCATCAATGAGTGAATTCAATACCAATAAACTATGTTCGTCGGTAAACTTGTCAGTGATTGTGAAATCTGCACCAAGCTACTAAGAAATGCAGACGGAGTTATTCTGTCGGTAAACTTGTCGGTGATTGTGAAATTTGCACCAAGTTATTGTGAAATGCCGACGGAGTTAATCTGTCGGTAAAACCCTCGGTGAGTATTTTTTATATTTTTTTTATTTGTATAATTTTAAATATTTTTTAAAAAAAATTATTTAGAATTCATAATATAAAATTATATAAATTAATAGTAAAAAAACCAATTATGCAAATAAAATTTTTATTAAACATCAAAAAATAAAGTTAAATAATATTCATTACAAACTGAATGTGTTTCAAAAAAATTATTAAATTAACTATTAAAATTAAATAATATTCATTACAAATTAACATAATAGCGGAGCTGGAGGAGGAGGCTGGTTGTTGAACGGCCAAAAAGAAGGAGGCGCACATGGATCACCACTCTGTGATGCCATGTTCATGACTATTTGGCAAAGCTGTTTATGATTCGCTTTGAGTTCTGTATACTCCACCGATAGGTGGTCGTATTTTTCGATGAGCTAAGCCGTGTGTTGCTTCACAGCCACAAACTCTTTAGATTGGGTGCTTGATACTGATTGGGAGCTCCTGACAATTGCGATATTACGGACCACCCGCAAGTTCTCGGCCATGGTATTGGAGATCCCGTAAACCTGATTTTTATCGAGTCCACTAGACGATCTAACCTCATCCACAAATCTGAATCGAATTCCAGATGGGTCGAAGCATCGTCCCCATACCTCTCCCTCAACCGGCTATTATAAATCTCCTGAAAATGAAAAAAGTAATCATCATATTCAATTCAATAAAAATAATAACTTACAAAATAAAATGGTTGAACAAACATACCATAAAATATTGAGCACAGTTGTCAACGAACTACTAAGCCCTCTTTTAGTGGTCTTGACTCCGCATGTGTGTCTCAACAAACAGCTCTATCGGGCTTGGCTCACATCCAAGAGACGTAACCTATAATGAAAAAAATAATTAACAACAAGATAATTTAACAATATATGTCATTTAAATTAATCTTACCATCCGTTTTGCATGTGCAACAAACAAAACGGAGCCGCCCGTGTGCGGGTATGTGAGGGTATTGCACAGAACACCACCAACAATGTGTTTATTTCCAGGGATGGTGAAGATGTAGGGATTTTTAGATCTCCAACTAAAAAAACTATCCTCTTGGGCAGTCAAATTGGGGATGAAGTTTGATGTTCTTAGATCAGAGTCCAAAATTTCCCTTTCAATTCCGAGAAAATACAAGGTGGTGTTACAGAATAAAGACTGATTCTACAGTTCACCTACAGTGGAAAGAAGAAACTGAGGTGGTGGTTCTTACGTCTTGTACCAGATATCTTGATTCAAATGGTTTACTGCAATCCATTGATAAAGATATGGATTTTTTCTAGGCCTTTATTGATGACATGGCTTCTTGTAGCTTGCGCTGTGTTACTATTGCATATAGACCATATAAATCAGACAAAGTTCCAATTGATGAACAATAACTTATAACTTAATGGGTGATTCCTCAAGATGATCTTGTCTTGCTTGTAACTAGTGGCATAAAGGACCCATGTTGTCCAGAAGTAAGAGATGTTTGAATGAGCCAAAATGTTGGTGTTAAGGTACATGTTGAATCCTATAACATATTGTGCACAACAAAACATAAAGAAAGACAAGTTGTATGGAAGATTGAATTTTATTGATTGTATAACTCTTTTAAATAGAGTTTTTGTTTAACAAGAAAACAATCAAATTTAAATTCTAATAACAAAAAAAAATAATAACTAAATTTATTCTTAATGACTTGATCTTCACATAGAAATCTTCTAGCTAATCTTCTCCTCCATAACCCTCTTGATCTTTTGCAGCTTTTAAGACATTCTTTCAACACTCATCTTTATCTTAACATAAGCAAACACCTAGCTTGCTTCTTAATTCTTCAAAAAATTCTTTTGAAAGAGCTTTAGGTAACACATGTGCAATTTGGTCATTAGTTTTGCAATAAAGCAAAATAACTTCACCTTTTTTGTGCACTTTTCTCTTAAAAAATACAACTTAATTTTAAAGTGATTAGTCCTTCCATGGAAACAAGATTTTTTGCAATAGAAATTACAGCCGGGCTGTCAACATAAATATATGTTGTCTAAAGTTGATCCATAATCAAATCTACTAGTATTTTCCTTATCTAAATTGTTTGATTTACAATAGCAGTAACTACTACATGTTCAGTCTCAGTTGAGCTTTGAGCAACAACGTCTTGCTTTCTTGAACACCAAGAGAGCATTCCTAATCAAAAGCTGAAATAATAGCCTTTAGTCTTTTTCATATCACCCACAGATCCTACCCAATCACTATCAGAATAGCCATGAAGCATAAAATTATAAAAATGAGAAAATTTTATACCATAGTTCACAATACCCTTGATATATCTTACAATCCTTTTAGCAGCTTGAAAATGCAAGTCACTGGCACAATGCACGAATCATGAGAGCAAACTTACTGCAAAAGTAACATCATGTCTTGTTGTTGTAAGATACATCAAACACTCAATTAAGCTTTTATATTGACCTTCAATAACTTGTTATGCTTTATCATCCTTGTTGAATTTCTCCTTCTGATTCATAGGAGTGCTTGTGCTTTTGCATTTCTCGATGTGAAACTTTTTCAGTATCTCCCTAGCATACTTCTTTTGACATATGAAGATTTCATTATAGCTTTGCCTCTCCTTCATTTCTAGAAAATAGGATATCAAACCAAGGTTTGTCATGTCAAATGCTTTGAACATTTCAACCTCGAACTCTTCCATCAGTTTCTCATCACTTCTTATAACAAGCAAATCATCAACATAAACAGATATAATAATTAAATTTGCATTTGTTTCTTTTACATATAATGTGGCCTTAATTGAACTTTTAACAAAGTCAAGTTTATGAAGATATTCAACATTTTTTCTATATCATGCCCTGGGAGCATATTTAAGACCATCTAATGCCTTCTTTAACAAGTAGATCTTCTCATCTTACCCTTTAGCTTCAAAACTTTCTAGTTGTTCTATAAAAATCTCCTTATGCAAATAACCATTCAAAAAAGCAGATTTTACATCAAACTGATAAACTTTCCAGCCCTTTTATGTTAACAGCATAAGTAGCATTCTGATTGTATCATGTCATGCTAAAGGTGCAAATTTTTTTAAGAAGTCCACTCCAAACACTTGAGCATAACCCTTCATATGTAATCTAGCCTTATATATGTTTGTAGAACCATCTGCATTAAGTTTGGTTATATAAACCCACTTGACTCTTATGCCCTCTTTCTGTATAGGTTTGTCCACCAACACCCAGGTATCAATCTTTTCAATCATTCTAAGATTTTTTTTTCATTACTTTAATCCATTCATCATTCTTTACTACCTCTTCAAACTCTACAAGCTCACAAACAACAATGTTACTTCTTTCATAAACAACATATAAAGATCTTGTACCCTTGACTAGCTTATCATCAATATTGTCATTAACAACTTTTCAAGTCAATGATTCCTACTTCTCTTTTGGTTCCTCCCATTTCCATTGTGTGTCTTCTATAAAGTTAACATATCTACGTACCAAATGTTTTTCATTTTTTGGTTGGAAAATTCTATAGGTTTTGGATGGACTATTGTATCCAATTAATACTTTTGGTTCAACCTTTCTATTCAGCTTGTCTCTTTTAACCTGTGACATATAAGTAAAACAAAGACAACTAAAAATTTTAAAATGTTGAGGTCTGGTTTGTATCCAAACCAAGCTTCAAATGGTGTTCTTTTATGTAAAGCACTGGTTGGCATCCTGTTTAAAAAATATATTGTTGTGTTTGCAGCCTTAGCCCATAGTTTCTTTGGCATCTCCCTTTCATACAAAATACATCTAGTCATCTCCATGATGTTCCTTTTTTTTCGTTCACTAACATCATTCTGTTGTGGTGTGTATAGTGTTGCAAGTTGGTTTGCATGTCAGATTCATCACATAATTGTTGAAATCTTCCACTAGTATATTTTTTCTCATTGTCAGACTTTATATTTTGTATCCTACAGTTGTTTTATACTTCTAAAATGCATTAGCAACCTCATATTTTAATTTAAGAAAATAAATATAACAAAATCTAGAATAATCATTTATAAAGATTATGTAGTATTTATTATCATTTAGTGAAGTTGTTCTTTGAGGACCTCCAACATCCGTGTGCAACGGTTGAAGTTTATGTGTTGCTCTCCAAGCACTTTGAGGAAATGGTTTTCTAATTTGCTTTTTAAATTGACAAGCTTTACAATTGGTTAATCTATTCTTCAGCTATGAAACATCTCTCACAAGATTATATCTATGCATGTACATCAATCCAACATGATGAAAATGCCCAAGCTTTGTATGACACAATTCTTCATTGCTTGTATTTATGGCAAAAGCAATATGCTCCTCCTTTATAAGGATTAGAGCAAAACCTTTTACTCTCATTTTCACCTTGAATACGTTGTTATCTTTGTTGTTTTCTATCAAGCATTATTTGTTTTTAAATTTGACTTTGCAACCTTTTTCTATAAGTTGTTCCACACTTGGCAAATTCTGATCAATATAAGATATATATAAAATATCTAAAATATATTTCAAACCCATAAAGCTTCGTATAGCAACAATTCTTTTGCCTTTGATAGAAATATAATCACCATTTCCAATTTTTACTTTGAAAATAATGGTTTTGTCAAGCTTTTTGATTTCGTTGACATAATATTAGCACTCTTGCTGTATAGTTCCTCACAGAATAGACAAAGAGGATAATGAGAAAATGATGAATTAGCAGATTCTATGATCTCTTTCTCTCTCTCTCTCTCTCTCTCTCTCTCTCTCTCTCTCTCTTCTATTCTTCACTAATCTGTGCACGCCATTACTGGATCTTGGCTACCAGCCATGTCCACCACTAAAGCTCCTCTGGGTATTTTCCAGTCAGGGTATTTTCCGGACTTGCTACACTTTGCTGATGCATTCGCGATACGCTCCTGAATGGTCTCTGTGTTCGCAGATGTGACTTTGAACCCATAATTAGCCAAGCTCCATTAGAGGAATTGCTTGGACTTGTGCTGGCTAAGGTATAACTAGAACATGTGGATTACTCATTCTACTAAGATTTTCAAATATACTTTCTGTTTGTAAACTTAAAGTTCATTTCATTGTTCACGAAGACGAGCGAGTATCGAAATTCCAAGTCCTAGAAGTCGTCTAAAGCACAAGCACAATGCAGTAATGACCAGTAAAAAGAATGGGACTTTCAGTGCTTTTTGCAATAGCTGTGGGCTTATCTGCACCCCTTACAATGTTCAAAAGACAGGTCTTTCTTTAGAGAAGAAATCAAGACTGGTGAGGATTGTGAGATTCTCTAGGCTACGTTCATGAACCTGCATGCTTTGCTGTCTATGGATGAGCCAAAAGTGATTTCCACAGCTCCTGCAAATTTTACTGCCAGGTAAAATATTGCTGGAAAAGAATATTTCCTAAGTTAGGCTACATGAAGTAGCCTTTTCCATCATCAGTCCCCTGTAATTCGAGGTACGACCAACGTTTTTCTTGGGAAAAACACAAAGTTTCTTATCTATAGGATTTTCTTTGAATCAATTACTGCAAGGATTTAATTAATGGTGCCTGCAGGCCAGTACTTTTTTATATTCCAACTGGTACTGATTGATTCTTGGAAAATACTAGAGGAAGTTGGGAAGGCATTTTTCACTGATTGGGCATAGGATAAGTACCTGGATATGGTTTCCAATTTCTTTATTCAAAGAAAGTTCATTATCATTGCCTTTTTGGTAGCTAATATGGTGAATTTTAGAGGAAGTTGTATATAGAGAAGGGCTACACGTTACAAAAGCAAGATGCCAGACAACAGAGGCAAACACGCAAATCAATCTCTACCTCAAAGACATGTTGTAATGGCTGTAAAATAAACCACCTACGCCTTGATCCATTCAATAAATCTCTTGAAATTTTGATAAGAACTACCACCTTCTTTGATACTATTCATGACAGTTTCCTTGAGTTCCAATGATGTTGCTTTAAACTCTTCATTACTCAACAGTTGCTCCACCTTGTTCTTGATTTCTCCTCTTGTTATTATCCCATGTTCATCCTTGTTAAATCCCAATCCAACCTTCCAAATATCGCAAATGTAGCTTTGATTAAAGAACTGGTCAGCAAAGTAAGGCCAGCAAAGGAAAGGTACTCCATTGCATACACCTTCAATGACAGAGTTCCATCCACAGTGACTCACAAAACAAGCAACAGAAGGGTGTGCCAACACATTTTGTTGTGGTGCCCAAGTCACTATCTTACCCTGAGGGCTCACTCTGTCTTTAAATTCTTGTAAAAAAGCATCAGGTGTTCCATTGGTTATATCTGGCCTTGAAACCCACAAGAATGGTCTATTAGTCAGATCCAATCCCAGAGCCAATTCTTGGAACTGAGTAGGGCTTAGAACAGTTGAACTTCCAAAAGCAAGATAGATGACTGATTGTGGTGGCTGCTTATCTAGCCATTCCAAACATGTTGAGTCCTCTTGCAAGAAGCTTCCTACTGAATCTCCAAGTCTGTTGCTAGCTACAAGTGGTCCTACTGGAATGATGTGTGGAGACAAGTTGAATGCTCCAGGCTCAAGTTCATAAGCTGAGTTGCATAGAAGCCATTCTGTTAGCTTCATGGATTGGATGTTCTTAACCATTAGTGCAAAAAATAATTTCTGGGAATTCATGTTGCCAAGACAAGCCCATACGAGCTGTGCTGTGTTTATTGCAGGCATGGTTGGTGAGAGCATAATTGTCTGCATTTTCACGGGGGTTCCTGCGAAGAAAAACTCAATCATGATACCAATTGCATGCTTTTCTCGTCCATACAGCTAAAAATCAAGCAAACGATTGACTATTTGACTTAGGGAATTATCTTAGAGTTTAAAATAGCATGTCTTTTTTATTAATTTTTTATTATAAAATCATCTTAACTTAATAGCTTAAATGGTTAGGTAAGATTTTAAAATATAATTTATATTATTCTCTAACCCACTTTCTCAAGTGAAAATCCCTCGGGCTTGAAACTTGCGTGATCACTAGATATCAAGGCTCTAATACCATATTAAAAAATTATCTCAACCTAATAATTTAAATTATTAGATGAGATTCTAAGATATAATTTATATTATTCTCTAACAATCTCTATCATGATAAAAAGCAAGGGAAGGTTCAAGTGTTACTGTTGATAAAATTGGATAGAACATCTCATCGGGACAGACAAAAAATGGTGATAGAAAGAACTGACCTTCCTTGTCTATGATTCCGTCTTCAATCAGTTTTGGGATGCTGAATCCCTGGACTAACATTGCAGCTGCAGCAGAACAGAAAGCAGCTCGCTTGATCCCCTTCTTTTCTGCAAGTTCCAAGGCCCATCCAATAGTCTGATCAGCTAGGATGCAACTGATCTTGTCACTGTCCGATGCATTAATCCTTTCTATGAACTCCTCTATTTTTCCTGGCATAAGCCTCAGGAACGTTTCAGATCTTTTCCCTGGCTTAAACCTATCCTCCCCAGATTCCAGACCATCAGAAAACGAGACTAGATGTATCAAATCTTCTGTATCACCTTTCACTTTCAAACCCGATGCATTCCTGATACGCTCTTCATTGTGTTGTGTGTTTACAAATGTGATTTTGAACCCATAACTAGCCAAGCAGTGTGAAAGCTCCAGTAGAGGAATTATATGGCCTTGCTCTGGATAAGGTATAACTAGGATATGTGGATTGCCCATTCTAGTTTATAGTTTCTTTTGTCACTGCTTTAAGTGATTTTGAACTTGGAATTCATGCCATTCTTCAGGGGCCTGGAAAGAACAGGCCAGTAAGTTGACACTTCTTCTTCTTGTTGTATATATCATGTTTATTGGAATACATTACTATTCCCTCATCACCTCCCACCTAATGAGATGTTGATGTTTTGCTTTGTTTATATCAGATTAGTTTGGTGCGTTGTCTTTCCAAAATATTGATTAGCTTTCTCTATCACAGGTGGTCCTGATTCTTGCCCGAATACCTGTCCAAGGAGCTATTTAATACTGTCTAGGATTTATCATTTTGCATTTGCCATTTAATTTAATGTCACCTCACTGCATATATATATGTATATATATGTATATGTCTGTGTCTGTGAGGATTGACAACGAAATCTTCTGCATTATTTTGCACTCTACATGAATTATTGCACCTACGTATCCTTGTCATTTTGCATTAACTAAACAGGGACGACAGTAATGGAAAATTACTCAAGAGTCTGATCCTTGCATATATTAGCCAAAAAAAACTAAACAGGGACGACAGTAATGGAAAATTAAACAGCTAACATGAGCCATGCATATGTAATACCCATGTCGACATATATAATTTCTTATGTAAAATATTTTTATTTTATTTTTTTAATTTATTAATCAAGTATAATTAAATATTTAAAAAAACATTTATTAATAATAAATATAGTTTAAATTAACAAAAATAATATACTTGTAAGTTGTAACCGATCAATTGATTATAGAGTATAATGACTAATAATTCAATGTACTCGGCAACTTATTCTCCCTACAACGAACAAACAAACAAGCTTCCGCGATGCTTTTTTATTCTTTTTCGTTCGAGCTTTATGTTCTGTCATCCTCGTGAGTATTTCTTTAGTACAAGACACTCTTTATTAAAAATGGGATAACTTCTGATTTAATAATTGCAGAGCTAGTCTCGGAGAAGCAAAGAAAGAAGAGGCTGTTTTTGTTTTTGTAGCTTTCCAACCGCAGAAGAGCTTTGGGATTTGCGTGCTCTGCAAATTTCAACCTGAGTGCTCTGCAAAACTCTTTTTGGGAGGAACCAAAATTTAACCTTTTTTTTCCCAGTCAACAACTACAGAAGAGCTTTGGGATTTGCGAGCTCTGCAAAATTCAACCTGCGTGCTCTGCAAAACCTTTTTTGCAAATCTTGCTCAGCAACCAAGATTTTATCCCACTAATAAAGCCTCTACTGAACAAAAATCTTGTAAGATTACAACGGGAAACCATTGTAGATGACAACAGGACTCCCACTGCGCACACTCGTCAGACACTCGTCAGAGGGCCTTGAACAAAAATAGACTTTAAGCTGAAATAAACCCTCCGATCTGCTCCTTCACTTGAGAAATGGTCATATTGCGCCATCGAACTGCCACCTCAAGAATCGGTAACAGAGAGTGCTAAGATGAAAATGTTTCTCTTAGAATAATTCATCCTCTTATGGCTTCCATAACTAAACCCTTCAAGAAAAGACATCTTCTCAAGTTTGTAGTGGCTTAAAAACATCCGGTCACTCGCATAAACAAATTGTCACACCGCAGTTGAGGACAATGCGAAGAAATGAACTGATTTTCACACCGATTGCAGACAAAGAAAGGGAGAGGAAACAGATTCTACAGGTGGGTTAGGGGAGTAGAAGTTTAAACTGAAGTTGATTACGGGATGACAGATAAACAAATAATAATCACAACTCTCACCTCATAACACCTGAATTGCGGCACATCACCACATAACGATGAAATTTCTTTAATCTGTTTCAATGGGGAAGGCTTAAAAAATTTCTTGAATCGCTATAACAAAATCATCATCATTGAATTTTTGCTTTGTCATAAAAAAATTATTAAGATGTTTTAATAATATATTCAGTGTATTTTATTTTAATAATATTGAGAAGTATTAATTTTTTATTAATAATTATCATTAGTATTTTTTATAATTACATTATTAAATTAATTAAGTTTATTATATTTTTTTAGTTTATTTTTGTCTTTTTTAAATATCATATTATTTATAAATCACATGTTCTCTATAAATCACCAGTTCGAGTCTCACAAATATCAGAGTCACTGTAGGCTTACATGATTATTAACTTAAAAACCCGTAAAATTAGTTGAAATACACATAAGCTAGCTAAGATATCCATATTAATCTAAAAATAACTAGGATATCCATATTAATCTAAAAAATAAAATAAAAAGAATAAAAATAACTAACATATTTATGTTGACTCGAAACTGAAACACAGTAAATTTAAGCATGAGCTTCAAAGTTTAACAAAGATATTGCATTGGGATAAAGTAAGAAGTCCATAAAAAGTTCGACATCATGTAAGGACGCAGTTCTATTGGGCTAACAGTAATTACTCTGAGGGTAACTATTTCATCATTACATGCCCCACACCACCATGATCCTTTCTATCGGCGTGAAGCCGTCACCTGAGCCAAGCAAAATGGGCTCTTGGCATCAACACCAGCGTCATCTTCAGCAAAATTAGCAATCAATTTCGCAACCCGTTTGGGATTATCCACATGAGGGAGATGGCCGGAGTCATATACTTCTCGAATAATTGCATTAGACAGTTCAGAGTGCAATTTCTGCATTAAATTCGGTGAAGACATTAGGAAGAAAACCCTACCTAATAGCCTTGACGTAGGTAAACTAGCATTAAGGGCTGGTAAGTTTACTAGATCTAACGCAAGGCAAAGTAAGCTTTACGAACAAGGACAACAATGTTTCCAAGTAGATAGAACAGTGATGACAACTTCTAAGAGCAAAATAGATATGATTAGGATATTACCACTACAAGCTTGTAGCTCACAATCTGATCTTTCTCACCACATATGATCAGGGTTTTGTGCTTTACCTGTTTAATAGCAACAATACATGCAAAAATGTGGTATTAACAGTATGCATCATCCAATAACTTCACATATATATATATATATATATATATATATATATATATATATATGTCTTAGTTAAGGCTTTGACCACAGCTGAGTTCTATCCTTCAGACTGTTTAAAGCATGACCGATCGATGGAGTTTATGCTTCTTTAGCAAGAAAATAATTTAAATGTTTTAACTCCCAGAATTCGCACCAACACATAATCTCTCTCTCTCTCTTCTTTCTATATCATGAAGTTGCAGTAGCATACTAACATGTATTTCATGAAAGCTAATTCATCACGAACTATATGCATGGATTGATTCACTAAATCATCATCGTCAACTAAGAGTAACTTCACTAAAATATATACAACAAATTGATAAAGATGCTATCCTTTCTTATCATTTCAGCATGGAAATCAATATTTTACCTGTTTTATCTGGGAAATAACATTATAGCCCCCACTTAACATGAAACTGACAGTTGCGTCTTTCCACCATGGTAGCAAACAATGTAATCGGCCAACCTAAATCACGACAAGAGAACAAAATAGGCATTAAGTTACACCTTAAACAAAACCAGGCAAGACCTACAACTTGGACTAAAAAAATTCAACTGCATATACTCTAATTCTCATTGGTTTTGAAAAATAAGAACAAGTCTCGTCAAAAGAAAATATCAGGGAAGGAAAAAAAATAAAGTGAGAAAGAGGCAGGTTTTTGTCCGAAAAAGAACGAGCACACTTACATTAGTCCAGTCCAAGATTGTAAGAAATGGAATGCTATTGAAGGCCAACATATTTGCATAAAGACGTAATGGGATGCTCTTTAACAAAGAAACCTGATCCAAAAAAAATAAGGAAAAAAAAAAAAAAAAGAAAGAGAGCAAAAGGTTAGACACTTGATCAGTTAAAATGAATGTTATAAAGTAGTATATTACAGAAGGGTAAAACTTTAGACGTACCCCAGCATAGGCTACCGATTCTGGTAACTTTGCAAGATGTCCCGTGCCTTCAGCATACACACTTGGGTTGATCAAAACCAGCTTCTCAACCTATCAAATATGGAGATCATGTATTATAAACCAAAAAAATCATGACTGAAGTAGATACTAATTAACCAGAAACTAGAATAAGAGTAAAACCATAGACTTGTAAGTACATTTTGACCAACAATTAGTCATCTTAAAATTTTCGGACGATTTTATTCCTAGACTTGGACAGGTTAGTTTGCCGCTGCTGATTGGTTATGTTTTTCCTCTTCTACTAACCCCACACCACCATCATCCACCTCACAAGTTAAAGCACTATGATCTTATATCTGCAACTTAATTAGGGCAATGGGAAAAACTGAAATGGTTTCTTTTAAATTCAATGTTCAGACTCAATCATACAGTTTTAAAACTCAAATGATAGGAAAAACTTGTCTAGACCTCTTGTTCAACATAAACCCGTCAAGTGAATTTTTCCACAAATCAAAATTTTTCTAATCATATTTTTCCAAGGACTTCAACTGATTTCAGATTTTGATTTGAGTTGCGAGCATGATCAATTGATATCATTAAAGAGATTCACATTTGATACATTGACATGAACATAAGACTGCATATTGCAATGTAGAGGAGTTGAAGGGCAACGAGTATTTGATAAGATAACTTACAGCTTCTGGATAATGGACTGTAAAATCAATTGCAACAGAGGCGCCAAGACTAGGTCCAACTAATATCATTGGCCGTCTGATGTGAGACTTCCAAAGCTGGTATTTAAACGAGAAAAACATCAATTAGTTTCTGAGCTCATGGTCTTAAATTCAACTACATACACATGATCACACACATTGACTCGCATTGTTCAAGCCATGCAAAGACATTAATAATCAACTCATATTTACAAGAAAAATACAATTAGAGGAAAATGAAAGCATTTACAGCACAAAATATGATGTAGCCAAGCGACTGAAACAGCTCTTCCAAGTTTCGAAAGCCAAAGAATTCAAGAACAAACCTGATAAAGGTGATGACGCTTGGATGCCATGTCACATGGTGGACGAGTTTCTATAACATATATCAGCAATGATCACATCAAAGAAAATGTTGAGAGAAATTAAGAAACGGAAAGTTTAGAATTCAATACAGTTTACATGAGAGTTGAGTTGGTTAGACTTAACCTAAATCAGAGAAGCCCCACCCTAGAACATCAATAGCCCAGGCTTCCAAACCAGCCTCCTCGAGTAAGGGAAGCGTGCATCTCCATTCCAAACAAGAACTATATATGTAATGCAACATAGTAAACCAACGTTATCGTTGATACACACACACACACACACAGAGTTTCACACGCACTGGTAACAGAAGGAAAAAACTAAAATAATTGTTGTGATCATTCTATGATAACTTGCTGAGAATCAAACCTGTCAAAGCAATGCAGAAGAACCACTGGAGTGGTCTTATTGCTTTGTCTGATGAGTGGTTTAACACAACTACTCATGATACAACTTTTAGAATATCCAATCTGCAATTATGACAAACAATAAGCCTAGAATGAGAGAGGCTACTCAAAATTCACAATATTTATTAATCGTGGCCTCAAGCAAATGGGATTTTTTATACGGGTTAGAAACATTGTTAAGTGCTCCAAAATGATTGCTCAAGTCTTGATAACTATTTTGACCAGTATACGATTTAACTAAGGCTTTTTGACTTTTTCAATCACATGAGGGTTTGTCCCTGCCTGGTTCTTTGTGTATTTGGGAACTTTTTTTATTAAAAAAAAAAAGGTAAGTAGTTTACTAATAACACAACCAGTGTTCTTTTTAACATTTTCATGATGGCATACTTAGAGGCAACAAACTGATTTAAACCCATGGTGCCTAAGCTCGAAATAAGGTGGAAGCTTGCTACCTTCTCTATTATCTTCATATTTTTACCTTCTCCTTGTCATGATGACACTTGGTTCATTTTTAAAGCATTCATACGTCCAACTGGTATAATGAGTTGTGTGACAATAGTGTAACTACCGTGGTAAAATCCATGGGTAGCAAGCCAAGTTTTATGTTATACACTTCTTGTTTATTCCCCTGCTTGTTCAAAGCATTTACCATCTTCAGAGCTTTATGTTTTATTGACCAACATCTAACTCAAAAGGTGAGGATAGAATAATATTGAGAAAATTTATTTGAGGGAATTTCTTTTAATAAAAATATATTGTGGTACAACTATGTTATTTTAATTTTATTGTACCTATGCTTTTAATGTCTGGTGCTTTCAATATGCTAATATTATTCTAGGGATATAATATAATATTGATGGTTTTTAATTTAAATATACAAAGTTTAATTGTGAACAATATAATATTGAAAAATAAAAAAAAAACTAAATTTGATATCTAAAAATAAATAATAACCCACTTTACAATTCTATTGAGAGAGAGGCACAAAATTCAAGATGATGAGAGAGGGAAAGGAAAAGAAAAAAAAAGAAGAAGATTAGGCTACTAAGTCAAAATGAAGCTTCAACATATGCACGCCCATCTTGGAATGAAGATCTCACCGAGAACAATCAAACAATACTAAGCAAGGCTATCTATGGAGGTCGGTGGCCGCTACATGTGCCTCCCAAGTGAAAAGGCCCTCCTCACACACACGAACCACTTTCTCTTTTTTCATTTAATTCAATCCCTAAACACTTGTTTTAGTTTCAAATTCAACACCTAAAGCTTAAATTGTTCAAAATCAATGAAATTGAAATTAATTTTTCAGTCATCAGTTCTTTAATTTCCACCAAAAATCTTCACGATAAAAAGACAAATAATGCGAAATTAATATCAACAGAATAAACGCAACACATGATACTATATTGTATTACATTTATTTAGTCACAAAAAGCAGATAATCCCTTGGCTACTAAGCTAATCATAGAAATGATAATAACGTATTAACATTAATAATAAACACAAATAGGCTACAGATTAAACAAGAGGGAGTGGAGTAGAACAAGTAAATGATGATGATCATGACTAACCTGCACAGGCAACCTCCCTATTCTTTTAGCCAAAGATCTGGCAAATGGGTCTTTGATTTTCTCCACCTCTTTTGGAAGAAATGAGGGAAACTCGGCATCACCAGCTCCATGAACATCAAAAACTTTATGCTTGCTAGCCTTTAAGCTCGCACATTTTTTGGTCATGTTGCCTCCCAATAATGGTAGGGACCCAAGCTTCAGAAACGCGGTCATGCTTGAAAGCTCAAGGAAACAGGAGCTACCTCTTCCAACTTCCGATGGATGTAGCTAGACAGGAAAGGGGAGGAACTAGCGCAGAGAGAGGCGGGCTGAGGCCTGGCGTAAGTGCACTGAGTAGTTGAGACGTGTCAAACAACTACAGGAAAGAAAGCCAACTTCTTGTCTCTAATGGCTGAAAGCATGAAACTTATTTTATATATACGGAAACTAGACTACTCTCCCTCGATTAATCGCTCCCTAGACTGCATATTTAAAGTTTTACTGCAGTACTGTGTCCCTTGTCTTTGTCCACTAAGTTTCTTCGTTGCTTTCACGCTGCATTTATTGCAACGTGTTTTTTTTTTCTTTTTTCTTCTTTCCTTGCATGCTAATTAAGAGAAGAGATTGTGTTTGTATTCAAGAATGTGACATAGAAGAAAATTATTTTGGTATTTGATATACTAAATAATACTTCCTTTAACTTTCTCCACTAGTTTTTTTTATGAATCGTGACTAATTATTTTATATATATTTTTTTATAGTTTAATTTAAATATTATAAATTTAATTATTATTATTATTATATTATAAAATAAAAATATTTTGTATAGTAGAATCATTCTCAAATGTTCATATAAATAGTGGAGTTATTCTCCACTATTCACTTAAATGAATAATAAATAATAAATAATAAAGAGTAATTCACTCTTCACGATGAAAGAAGTAGCTCAAAGTTGCTTTTAGAAACACTGTGTTTTAAATGCAAACAATGATGGGGTCTATAAATAGTAAATAATATTTTATTTATTACCAAACAATTATTTTCTATGATTTGTTTTAAAAATAGAAGCTTCGTACATATAGAAATTTTTTAAATTTACAATCTGTTAAAGGGATGGTTTTAAAAATATTAAGGTATTTTTTATACAAAATAAGGGTTTTTTTTGTAAAATATATTTTTTAAAATATGGAGGGTTTTTTCTATCAGAATCTTAACCTTTGAATGATTTGTGTGATTTTATAATATTTAAAGAGGTCATTATAATTTTTACTTGTCAGTGAATTACTAAAATGTTGCTTTTATAGTTTCTATAATTTAAACATATCTAATAAATAATGAGGAAACAGTCATTCATTTAATTTACACATTCCCTCTTGACTACAATGTAAATTCTAACAGTTTTTTAATTAAAAAAAAGATGGTATTATTCTTGCTCAATGATATATTAATTTCTTATGATAAATATAATGTTGAATATTTACATTAAATTTGAATATATCTTAGAGGCAATATGTATTCTTGCAAATGCCTTTTAGTTATAGGTTTTTTTTTTAATTAATATTTTTTTGTTTAATTTAGTTTGTTAATATTAAAAAATTTTCTATTTAGTTATCACAATCTTATAACACAGATTTTTAATTTGACAGATTAACCTGATTTGAAGGATTAACCCAATTTATTTAGTTTTTTTTAATTAGTTTTTTCTTTTAATTTTATCTTTTAATATTGATTTGATTAGGAAACTTCGTGATTTGTTTTATTTTTTTAATAGTGCTTTGCTTTGTTTTTTTTCTTTTCAATTAATGTTTTTTATTTGATTTTATTTTTTAACATTAATTTTTTATTGTACTGTCTACAGTGACTCACAAACTGAAGACACTGGAGGTTTGGCGTGGAAAGAATTTACTGAATATTTTCCCTTCCAGTATGCTGAGAAGATTCCACAGTCCAGAGAATCTGTTTATAGATGGTTGTGATTCAGTAGAAGAGATTTTTGATCTCCAAGTGCTCATAAATGTGGAACAAAGACTTGCTGTTACAGCCTCTCAATTGAGAGTTGTGCGTCTAACGAATCTTCCACATCTGAAGCATGTTTGGAATAGGGATCCACAAGGAATTCTTTCCTTCCATAACCTATGTACTGTGGAAGTCGAGGGATGTCTTGGTCTAAGAAGTCTCTTCCCTGCCTCCATAGCCCTAAACCTTGTACAACTTGAAGAGCTTCAGATAGATACTTGTGGAGTGGAGGAAATTGTTGCAAAGGATGAAGGACTAGAAGAAGGTCCTGAGTTTTTGTTTCCTGAAGTTACCGATCTGCATCTTGTGAAATTACCAGAACTAAAGAGATTCTATCCGGGAACACATACATCAGAATGGCCGAGGTTGGAAACGCTTCGGGTGTATCACTCTGAGAAAATTGAAATATTTCCTTCAGAAATAAAGTGCTCTCACGAACCATGCAGGGAGGACCACGTGGACATCGAAGGTCAGCAACCACTTCTCTCATTTAGGAAGGTATGATCCTCACCCCTATTCCAGGCACGTGCACGCTCCACATCTTTCTAATTTTCACGTAAGTCGAGTATCAACTGTTCACCAAATTTATTTATTGTTGACACTACAAGAATCCCGAGTCAATTAAAACAAATTACTGAGTCAATAATTTCATGACTGTACTGTCTACAGTGAAACCCCCGACAGTTTTAAGTTCTTTGTAATTTACAAAACTATCCCAACGCATGCCGACGGTTAACATTGTGGGACAGACATCTTGTTCTAGAAAAACCAACAAGTCATTTTCTCCCATCTTCTTGTCTCAAAAAAGATCTCCAGCCTCTATCAAAACAGATCCATGGTGCCTAGGCACGGAATCAAAGTGTCAGCTATAAATTATGTATGTGTTTGGTAGTGTGATAGTGATTATTTTTTAAATAATTTTTTATGTTGAAATAAATGTTAATAATATTTTGTTATTTTTTAAAAATTATTTTTAATATCAGCACATCAAAACGATCCAAAAAATACAAACTGCACTTAATTTTAGTAAAAAAAAAATTTAAATTTAATAAAACACAGATTAAAATACAGAGTTAAACGGGCTCTAAGTGTGTGAATGAGAGTACAGTTATTATTATTTTTTAAAATATTTTTTATTCAAATAAATATATTAATCATATTTTTTATTTTTTAAAAATTATTTTTAAAATTAATACATTAAAATAATTAAAAAATATAAAAAATATATTAATTCAAAGCATGTATAAAATCAGGTATCAGGTGCGTCCTTGATTAGACACCCTCACATGGAACAGTATCCACGTCCTCTTATTTTGAAGTGTATTTCACACTGTGTTTTAAAAATAATTTTAAAAAAATTAAATGTAAACATGAAAAGAAAACCAAAACATAACGACCCTCTGGACATTTTTCAGCTAAGCCCTAAGTACATGGGGAAGCAAGGCTCTGCACGAATGGTAGTTTACTGTGGCATGCCATTAAAGATTTAAGAAGCGGCATCGTCACCAACACAAATATGGTAAATGAAATCCATGGTGGTCGTCAGTCCTACTATGGTACGAATAAAACTGATTCTTATGTATATGTGGTACCAATAAGTGTGTAATATATTTACACAACCAATATAATCCAATCATTTTCATTTCTTTTCATTGAGCTTTCTATTATTAGAAGAAAGTGCAAAAATAACTTGAATATTATAAAACTAATTAGGAAAGATGATTTTTATACCAAGAAAATAATAAATAAATTTTTTTAAAAGTTGTTGTATTCTCATTATCTAAATTACAGTTTTAACAAGTTAGTTTATATTAATTTAAGTTTTTTTTAATTATTTTTAATATTAAGTTTGTTGAAAATTAAATTCCATAGTTTTGTATGATTTTATTTTTTTTTTTATTTTTTTTCACATTAAAGACAACGCAAAATTTAAGCTTAATCTTTGAATGATTTGTGTGATTTTATATACATAGGAACTTTTTAAAATTTAAGCTTAACATGCTTCATTTGTTTATTTCCAGTTTTTTTTTAATTTTATTTTTTAATATTGAGTTTGTTAGAAATTAAACCCAGTAGTTTTTTTTTCTTTCTATGAGTTATTTCGATCGCATGACCCCGGTTAAGAATTTGAAAACTTAGTTAACTCGAGTTTTTTGTTCTTTTTTTAATTTAATTTTGTTTTAATTTCATCCTTCAATACTAAGTTAATTTAAAAATTCAACTTCATGATTTATTTTGACTTGTTTTATATAAAATTATCATGGTTTTATAATCTGGGGTATAGATTTGACAAGTTAATTTAAGTTAATCTAATATGTCATTATATTAATATTTTTAAAAAATATTATCCAATATGCATCATATTTTAAATTTATAATTATTTTTTTATTGATATTAGTAATGTTTAAATATTTTTGTGTATAAAAATATCAATCCAACTTGCAGCGAGCACGAGTCAATGAAGCAGTGAAAACTTAGTGCTTTTAAAACTAGAGCTAAGCTTTGAGTTAAAAAAACAAAAAAAAAAAAGGAAATTAAGTGTGAAGTGTTCAGAATAGATTTGATATGTATTTAACCTTTTTAAAAAAAATTGTTTCCAGGTATATTAGTATACCCATGGACATATCTTCATACAAGAGAGAAGTTCATACTCTATTATTTTCTTTCGGACAACACAAAATTTAAGTTCATATTCATAGGAACTTTTTAAAATTTAAGCTTAACAATCTCTGTATATTTACTTGCAGCTTTTGTGTTTGCAGTATAAAAAACACGAAATATAGTAAGGTATTTGATAATATAATAAATTATGTTTTTTATTACAAAACCTATTAAATTTAAATTTGAAATATAGTTTTTGAAAATCAGTTTTTAAATGCTTTTGTAACTAAATTTTGTCATATTTTTTTTGTTTTTGTGTTTCAAAAACGTTTTTGAAAAAAAATATTTTTTACTTGAAATTAATATTTTTTTATGTTTTCATATTATTTTGATGAGTTGATATTAAAAATAATTTTTTAAAAATACAAAAAATATTTTAAAATATTTTCAAGTAAAAAATATTTTGAAACGCAACCATAATTATACCACTGTCAAATGTTTTATAAATATTTTTTTATTATATATAAATTTTAATCATAATTTTTATTAAACATGTATCTAAATCTAACTAATTATATCAAAATATTTTTTTAACATATTTTTTTAAAATTATAATCACAAAAAATAGCTAAAAAACAAAGAAAAAAAATGTAGCGAGTAGAGCTGTTGTAGCGGAAAAAAACTGTGGCTACCTCTGCCAAACTGAAAATGATAGGTACATGTAAAGATTATGTTAGCCCTTTTTTTTTTTTTGACCTTTTTCTATCAAATCATAAAAAAACAACGTGTTGTGGTAACCCTTTGCTCTTTTTCTCTTGCATGCATGAAAATTATCCCATGAGCTTTTTCTATCAAATCATAAAACAAACAAAAAAAAATTGCTTCGCTATCTTTATCATTATTTTTAATAATATTTTTAATTTAAAAGTATATTAAAATAAAAATTTTTATTTAAAAAAAATTATTTTAAACATTAACATAATAAAATCATAACTTTTATGGTTGTAGTTTTAAAAAAATTATTTTATAAAAAATATTTTTACTTGAGATTGGTTTGGTATTAATTTATATATATTTTGTTAAAAATATAGTTTAAACTGAGGCTGAATAAAAAATAATTTAATGTATTTGACTAAATATACTTTTCAAATTTAGCTTATAAAATAACTAAAAAATATATATATTAATATTGATGGTTTTTAATTTAAATATTATAGATTTAACTACCACTATTATATTATTAAATAAATAATATTTTATATCAGATATTTTTTTATTATTCAATTAACTTATCTATAATTCCATCATATATAAAATTCATTCAATAAGAACTACAGTCTCCATTGTTTTTTGAGTGTAGAATAAAATCAGGTAAAATATCATCAGAAATAAAATTAAAATTGTAATCAAATTCTGCAAATGTTACGTCATCATGCGATCTCCTTCTAATTTATGTAGTAACAATATTAAACACTAGTTTTTCAAGTAAAACACCATTAAAAAAATAAACTTTTTTTTACCTAGTCGAACAGGATACACTATTCATATAAACAGTGCCACGTGAAATTCAGCTGACACGGTTCAAGTGAACACTGTGAGGTAGGGGTGAGCAAATTCGGTTCGATTTGGTTTTTATCAAAAAAAGTAACCAAACCGAAAATTTTTTTTTTTTTTAAAAAAAACAAAACCAAACCGAAACCGGTCGGTTTCGGTTCGGTTCGGTTTTTTAGGGAAAAACCTGTTTGGTTCGGTTTTTTCCGGTTCGGCTCGGTTTTTCCGGTTTTGGCTCGGTTTTTTCGGTTCGGTTCGGCTCGGTTTTTTATAAGCCTAAAACCGATACCGAATCGAACCGGTCAGTTTTTTCAAAATTTTAATCGGTTTTTTTTCTCGGTTCAGTTTTTTCAATTTTTTTTTTCTCGGTTTGTTTCGTTTCTCGGATTTTTTCTCACCTCTACTGCGAGGTAAATTAATTCACCTAGAAGTGTGAAGAATGCCAAGTGAGATTCAGTTGGCACTGTTCACTTCTCCTGCAAAAGTACACAGATGCAAGAACAGGGAGAAACGTTCGAGCATGTTTGTTTCCGTCTGGGCAGATTGTCTGGAGAAAAACAGAGAGAGGGAACAAGAAAAAGGAAGTAGAACAAGATCGAAGAGAGAATGAGAGGACCCAGAGAACACAAAAAGGGGAGGAGATAAACGGAAAACAGGATAGGACATCTTCTGGCCAGATCGTCACCATCGTCTTCGTCTTCAGCCTTCAGCACCAGGTGAGCCTTTCTTCCCCTGCTCACAATTGTTACACTCTTTACCGTGCATGCACAGATGCAACAGGAAGTGAGAAGCAGATGGATATTATTCTTGGCTAACCCGCGTTTCAAACGTCAATTGTGGTGGATCCCGTATATAGTAAATAGTGTTTGTTATTTTACCAAACGTTTTGTTTTCATGGTTTGCTTTCAAATAAAGGCGACATTACAAGTCATTTTCTCCCATCTTCGTGTCTCAAAAAAGATCTCCAGCCTCTATTAAAACAGATCCATGGTGCCTGGGCACGGTATCAAAGTGTCAGCCATAGATTAAGTATTGTTGATTTTGTTTTTTAAAGTATTTTTTATTTAGAAAAATATATCAATAATATTTTTAACATTAGTATAGCATGAAGGGACGTGGACCCTGTTCCATGTGAGGGTGTCTATCAAGCAGGAAGAAAACCAAAACGTAAGGACCCTCTGGACATTTTTCAGCTAAGCCCTAAATACATCGGAAGCAAGGCTCTGCACGAATAGTAGTTACTGTGGAATGCCATTAAATGAAATCCATGGAATGAAATATGGTACTAATATAACTGATTCTTATGTATATGAGGTCCCATAATGTGTAATAAATTTACACAACCAATATAATCCAATCTTTTTTCTTTTTAATTTTATTCTATAATATTAATTTTATTTATTTAATTATAATATTTTTATAACATGATTTTACAGCCAAACTCATATTCATAATAGTCATCAATCCTAGGAATTAAATATGGTACGAATATAACTGATTCATATGTATATGTGGTACCAATAAGTATGTAATAAATTTACACAACCAATACAAAGAGAATCGAATGGAGAATGGCCGATGGTGGACCATCAGGTGGTAGCTGCTCTGTCTTGGGTTTCATAATTATCAACATCAATGGTACTCTTGCTCTCCTTTTCAGTTCCGAAATATAATTATTGTTATTTTTTAAAATATTTTTTTATTTAAAAATATATTAAATAATATTTTTTTAAAAAAATTATTTTTGTTCTTAACAAACTAAAAACATTAAAAAAAATATTAATTTAAAATAAATAAATAAATAAATATTTTTAAAATACAAAAACAAATAAAATAAAAAAATAATATCCTGACATGACTAAGCATTAAATTCAACTATATATTCAGTAATTACTTTCCCTTCAAGTTAGATTTTGTATCAACTTTATAATCCAATCATTTTCATTTCTTTTCATTTAGGTTTTTATTATTAGAAGAAAGGACAAAAAAAACTTGAATATTATAAAACTAGTTAGGAAAGATGATTTTTTTTCAAGGAAATGATAAATATATTTTTTAAAAGTTACTGTAGCCTTATTACCTAAATTATAGGTTTAATAGATTAGTTCATATTGATTTAGGTTGTTATTTTTTTTTTAATTTTTTTTTTAATATTGGATTTGTTGGAAATTAAATTCGATAATTTGTGTGATTTTATCCTTTTTTTTATTATTTTTTTCACATTAAAGACAACGCAAAATTTAAGCTTAACCTTCGAAGCTTAACCTTCGAATGATTTGTGTGATTTCATATACATTGGAACTTTTTTAAATTTAAGCTTACTTTCAGCTTTTGTGTTTGTGGTATAAAAAACACAATAAGATGTTTGGTAACACACTAAACTGTGTTTTTTATTATGGAACCCATTAAAAAATTAAGTTTGAACGCAGTTTTTAAAAAACAGTTTTTACATGTTTTTATAACTGTGTTTTGTAAAAAGCATTTTAAAAAGTAACCACAACTACACAACTACCAAATATTTTATACATGTTTTTTACTGTATATAAATCTCAATCATATTTTTTATCAAATACATATCTAAATTCAACTAATCATACCTAAATATATTTTTTAAAATTATAATAATAAAAGATACCTCAAAAATAAAAAAACAAAACAAAAACAAAACAAAAACGTAGCAAGTTGAGCTGTTATAGTGATAAAAAAAAACTGTGGCAACCTCTGCCAAAAGTGATAGGTACATGTAAGGATTGGATAGGATTGAAAATTATGTTGTCCCAACTTTTTTTGACCTTTTTCTATAAAATCATAAAAAAAAAAAAAAAAAAAACGTGTTGTGATAACCCTTTGCTCTTTTTCTCTTGCATGCATGAAAATTATCCCATGAGCCTTTTCTATCGAATCATAAAAAAAAAAAAAAAAGAAGTTGCTATCTTCATCACATTAAAAATAGTTATTATTAAAAATATTTTTTATTTTAAAATATATTATAATAATATTTTTTATTTTAAAATTTTTATTTTTAACATTAGCATAACAAAACCATATAAAAATATTTAAAAAAATTATTTTGAATAAAAAATTAATAAAACATCAAATTTTTTTCAAAAATATTTTTAAAATTCAAACAGATGTAAGCCTACGACATAATTTTCATGTTAAATCATAAAACAAAATATATATAAAAGAAAGTTATTGTGGTTTTATTACCTAAATCACAGATTTAACAGGTTAGTCTGTGTTGATTTAAGTTTTTTTAATTTTTTTTATTTCATCTTTTAACATTGAGTTTATTGGAAATTAAGCATGATAGTTTTTTTTTTCTTTTTAGGGGTTATATCGATCGCATGATCTGGGTTGTGGATTTGACAACTTAGTTAACTCAAGTTTTTTGTCCTTTTTTTAATTTAATTTTGTTTTCAATTTCATTCTTCAACACTAAGTTAATTAAGAATTCACCTTCATGATTTTATTTTGACTTGTTTTCTATAAGATTATTATGGTTTTATACATGGTTTTGAAACTCAGTCCAACCCGGCGAGTCGACACGGGACCCAATCGAACTGAGGCTCAAACCGAGTCAGGTTGAAAAAAAAATAAAGGAAGGAAAAACCTTGCGTGACCCGGTTGACTCAGCAAGATCCGACTGCAAACCCGTCGACTTTTTTTTTTTTTACTAAAACATGTCATTTTGATTTTTTTTAAAAAAAAAAAATTGACCCGCCGACCTGGAGATCCGGTGACCCGGTTAAAAACCGGAACCCAAGCCTTGAACTAGGTTGGCCACTGAGCCGGGTCTTAAAACCATGGTTTTATGATTCGGAGTGTAAATTTAATAAGTTAACTTAAGTTAATCTAACATATCATCATATCAATAATTTTAAAAAATATCATCCAATATATATTATATTATGAGTTTATAATTATTTTTTTTTATTAGATAATATGTTAACAATATTTAGATATTTTTATGTATAAAAAAATCAATCCGACTTGCAACGAGCACGAGTTAATGAACCAGCAAAAACTTGGTGCTTTTGAAACTAGAGCTAAGCTTCGGGTTAAAAAAAAGGAAATTAAGTGTGAAGTGTTCAAAATAGATTTGATATGTATTTATCCTTTTTTTTTTTAATGTTTCCAGGTATATTACTATACACATGTATATATATTCATACAAAAATGCATCATAGGAACTAGCCTTACTAAAAGGGAGATGTTCATACTCTATTATACAACGCAAAATTTAAGCTTAACCTTTGAATGATTTGTGTGATTTCATATACATAGAAACTTTATTAAATTTAAGCTTAATCTTTGAATGAACTTCTCCCTTTTAAAAAGATATTAAGGTTGCGTTTGTTTAGTTGCAACTTTTACATTTATAGTGTAAAAAATATAATAAGGTGTTTGATAACATATCAAGCTGTGTTTTTTACTATAGGACTCTGTTAAAAAATTGAGTTTGAAATACAATTTTTAAGAAACAGTTTTTATATGTTTTTATAATTGAGTTTTATGATATTTTATTTGTTTTTGCGTTTCAAAAACGATTTTGAAAAAAAATATTTTTTTTTACTTCAAATTTTTTTTTTTTATGTTTTCAGATTATTTTGATACACTAATTCAAAAATAATTTTAAAAAAATATAAAAAAATTATTTTAATGCATTTACAAGTAAAAAATACTTTAAAAAATAACCACAACAACACAACTAACAAACATTTTATATATGTTTTTTACTATACATAAACCTCAATTATAATTTTTATCAAACACGTATCTAAATCCAACTAACTATACCTAAATATATTTTTTAAAAATATATTTTTTTCAAAGTTTAATCATAAAAAATACCTAAAAAACAAAGAAAAAAAAATGTAGCAAGTAGAGCTGCTATAGTAAGAAAAAACTGTGGCAACCTCTGCCAAACTGAAAGTGATAGGTACATGTAAGAATTAGATAGGAATGAAAAGTAACCAAAACAAAAATAATGTCATCCCAGAACAGAGGATAAAATAAGAAGTGATGGGTAAAAATTATTTTTTAAAATGTTTTTTATATAAAAATATATTAAATTAATATTTTTTTTAATATTAATACATTGAAAATACTAGAAAAATTAATTCATTTAAAAAACCTTTTTAAAACAAAAATAAAAACAAATAACATTTAAGAGAGTGTTTGGAAATGCTGGTCAACATGTTTCTAAAAAAATTTAAATTTTTTTATGTTTTGGATTATTTTGATGCGCTGATCTTAAAAGTAACTTTTAAAAAATAAAAAAAATTATTTTAATATATCTTAAAATAAAAAACATTTTAAAAATAATTACAATTACATTTTCCATTATATCCTAAATAAATTGACAAATCAAGGGTTCGTTAACTGCATGTAGATTCGCAAAGCCCAAATAATCTTAAAAATAATTTTTAAAAAATAAAAAATATATATTATTTTAATATATATTTTAAAAAAAAAAAACACTTTAAAAACATTCCTACTCCATTTCCCTTCATACCTAAAATAAATTGACAGATCGAGGGTGCGTTAAATGCACGTCCATTCACAGAGCCCAACATGCATACTTGCACCTATGTTTTCTAGATATCCGAGAAGCCTCGCCATAAAACAGAAGCCAAAGCCCACGGCACTATGAGCTGAGAAGTATAATTGATGAGCCGCAAAGGGACGTAAGACACTGATGCCTAACATAGAAAGAGGCTGAAGATGAAGCACCTAAACCTAGGAATTGAACGAAAACTTCGATGTAAAAAAAACAATTATGTTAGTGTGTGGCCAATGTTTCTAAAAAAAAAAATTCAAGACTTTGTTCATTGAATGGATGAGGTTTTATATGCTTGAATAATTTACTGTATTAATATAAAAAATACAATGATAATAAATAAATTGCTAAAAAATAAACAACAAAGAAGAAAGTAAAAAATCTTGGACTCGAGCCATCTGGATTAGCATATCAAATATACGACCTAGACATGATACATGGATAACCCCATCGAAAATAAACTAAATAAATTTATGAATTTCAATTAGAAAATAACTCGATGTTGTAGGGCAAAACTAAAAAATAATTAATTATAAAAAAAATAGAATCAAACCGAGTTAACTCGCTAATGCATTGACCATGGATATAAGATTAAGATAACCCTATAGAAAAGAAAGAAGAAAAAAAATCATGAAGATTAATTCCCAATCAATCAAATATTGACGGATAAAATTGAAAAATTAAATGAATGTAAAAAAAATCAAATGTTGAAGGATCTTATTTGTTAAAAAAGAAAAAATTAAATAAGAAAGTGATAACCCAATAGAAAGCAATATAAAAAAAGCATGAAACTCAATTTCTAGCGATTAAAATGTTATAAAACAAAATTGAACAAAAAAACTATAATTCAAAAAAGGTGAAAACAAAATCGACTCGAGCCTACCTAGGCTAGCATGCAAAATCTACAATATGATCATGATACCAAGGTAACCCCATTGAAAGCAAATAAAATAAAATTATGAAGCTTAATTATCAAACAACCTAATGTTGAAGGGTGAAACTAAAAATAAAATATTAAAAAAAAGAATTAAAAAAAACCCAAGTTAATACTAGGTTAACTCACTAATCTCCCAACTATGAACATAAAATTAAGATAATCCTATTGAAAAAAAGTGAAAAAAAAACATAAATACCAATTCTCAATAAATAAAATGCTAAAGGATGAAATTTTTTAAAAAATTGTTTTTAAAAAAAGACCAAAGTTAACCAGTGTTAACCTTTGAAACTCATGATCCTAGTTATGAGTCCGAGACTAACTACATAAAAGGAAACCTTAAAAAAGAATAAAGCAAAATTCTCAATAAACAAAATACTAAGGGATGAATTGAGAAAAAAAAAAGGAGTATAATAAAAAAGGATCCAAAACAAAACAAATAGCAATAAAAACAATGGTTACCAAATTTGACATAAAAATAAATTAAAATTAAATGTTGAGGAATGAAATTGAAAACAAAATTCAATTAAAGGAATGATGAAAAAAAAAACCAAAAGAATGAGGACTAAATTTGATATAAAAATTAAATAAAACTAAATGATGAACAAGGAAATTGAAGGCACAAATAATATATATATATAACAAAACAAATAACAATCATAAGAATAAGAACCAAATTGTATATAAAAAACTAATTATAGGATATCTTTATATTTTGGCATGCCAATGCAAAACCCAAGGAGAATAAATTAAAAAAAGGGAGGAGAAAAACAAAAGTTCATCGAAGCCTAACTATTGTGCCATCGTGTACATGTGCCCAACCACCAGGAAGAGTACGTTAGAAAGCCCAACCACCAGGAAGAGTATGTTAGAAAGCTTTTAACATCACCAAGTAAGGAAGCATTTTGTCGTCTTATGATGCTTCATGTGTTATCCAAAAATGAAAGAGACTCTCAAAATGCTAGCGAGCGTATTATACACATGAGCCACCTTTCGTTTCTAAATTATATTTTATATTTATTAAAATATAATTTTAATAAATATTTAATAATTTTCTCAGCGAGATTTCAAACCCAACATCGACTGTGCCCAAGAAAATTCTTTATATTTTTACTATTGCTTGTCTTCTAGTATCTATTTTCCACAAAGACCGTCACCAAGCAATCTTCTTAATTGATAAGGTAATTATTTTAGTGTATCATTTTAAGACTTAAGAGAGTCTATAACAAGGTAGGTTAGTGACATGCCAGACTTAAAACAATTGGGTTTGGTGATTACCTGAACCTAACAAAACATAAGTTTGGCGAGATGCCAGACCCAATTTATTTAGGTTAGCTGTCATGCTTAGGTTCATCTGTCAGCTGAACCCAAGAAAATATAACCCTGGTGAGATACCAAACCCAACATACTTAGGTTGAGTCATCAGTTGAATCCAAGGTAACATAATTCATCATGCCCTTTAACTTAGGTTAAGTTACATCTCATGTCTTGAGTATTCAAGACTAAGGAATCTTGCTTATAGAATGATTATATAAATCATTCGTGTATGAGGTAATGATTTATCTACACTTATAGATGTACAAAAAGTTTCTTGAGAGACCTACCATATTTATTATCTTATTAATCATATGTAAGTGATATTTATTCCTTATTAATGTCACTGAAAGAAAATGACATTTCAGTCCTTTCTTTCTTCGAAAACGACAACGTTAGGGAGTATAAATATCCCTTAAATCATCTAGGTAAGAGATTCAGAACCTTTTTATTTCTTAAGAGCTTGTATATATTTTAAAGTATTAATCCTTTTAGAATACAAGAACAAGCATCACTTGTTCTTGAAATTTAAAGCTTTTTAAAATTATTTCTTGTCTTTCCTATAAAATTATTGACTTTATCATTGGAGTGTCTTTAAATCCCCCAATTGAAACTATTTTTATAGTTATTTAGGGCTTTACTATTAATTTGTGTTATAATATCGCGGTCACAGAAATTAATTACCTTAGCTTAAATAAACAAGATAGTACAGAGGAAGCAATGGGTCCATCCCACGAGGAAAGTCTAGTTCAGGTTTTTATATTAGATAATATGAAATTTGAGGGGTTTTGATGTTATCTAGGTTATGCTATGGTAAATATAATAAAACAATCAAGCTAAATTAAATACATCCGAAACTTATCAAGAGAGAAAACCTTAGTCCCAAGTAAACGTCCATTTACAAAAATCAGAATTGATCATTGAAATGATACATCAATTTATATTCTGGATTTAAAAAAAAATATTAGTTAGTTAACCGATCCGCAGTATAACTAACCTTAACCATTAAACAACCACAATATCTGCACTAGTAATTTAATTCAATGGCAACTTTAAGAACTAAATAGGTTGATAAATCTAGACAACATAACTGTTTGCAGTCTATGTTTCATTTGATCGAATGTTTTTCTTAAGATTAATAACATAGATTTGTCATAATTATTAAACTTAATTGCTTCACAAGTTTAGACATCATAACTTCGGTTTTGATAGCAAACAACAATAGATTGGTTAGAATAATAATTTAGAGTTTGTTCTAATAATAAAACTAAATAATTATAGGAAAACAAGCATACTCATCATATAAACTGGAAAAAAAAGGTAAAATAGATCTCACAGTTTTTAAAATTCAAAGGTTTCTTGTGTCGTTGCAACCAAGAAAAAGAACTTAATCTTGCATGTTTATCGAAAAACTAATGAAACGAAGAGACGAATACATGATTTCGGGCATAGGAGGAAAGTGTGGATTTTTCTTCTCTTTCTGGCCGCTCCTCCCTTCCTTTCTCTCTCTTTTTTTTATTTGATAGGAAACCCTAATCCCTACTTCCCTATAAATAGTCATTTTCTAAGTAGAAAATTTATATTTAAGTAGTGTAATAACTATTTTTCTAAAAAAGAAGAGTTTTGCATAAAATCTTCAAGCTTTGACTTTGGACTTTGAGAAATTAAATTGCCCAAATAAAGACTTGGATGTCGTTTTGGATACTTGGGAAGTTAATTAGACTTATTTCTTCACAAAACATGTCTGTTGGCAAAATTTATAAGTCGTCTTAGAAAAATCATATATCTCTCATACAAGCTCGTTTTCTATTAAAACTTGGTAGGCGGATAGGTCTTCGAATCAAGAATTCAAAAGAATTGATTTTGCGTCAAATGAACTTCTCTAACTCAAGATATTCAAGTCGGAATGATCGAAAGTCAACACTGATAAAATACGAGATTTGTCTTTGAAGGCTGTGATTTCCATGCTTTTTTTCTTTCTTGCTATATATGTGTGTGTGTGTGTGTGTGTGAATGTTAGTTTTTTAATGTAACTAGAATCACTTCATTTCAACCTCTAGAGCACAAGCTCTAAATAAAATATTGATCAGAGATTAAATCTGCTAATGTTTGATATGGACTGGAACATGGTCTGAATTATCTCTAATTTTTTTTTTAATTTTATATTTAAAAGTGCTTTCAAAATATAAAATAAAAAATATCAAGATATTATATATATACAACATAGACAAAATAATCGAGGAATATAGGTGCATCAATTTAGTGTTTCCTAGGCCACTTAAGGAGAAGAAACCTATTTACCTGAAAGCTTGATTAACCGCTGCCCACAAACTAATAAATAACGTAATAAATATTCTGGTTGTTGGACATCATCACCGGTTGACATTAATCTCTATCTCTCTTTGTTTACAATTATGTTGTTGCTCAGAAAGTAGAGGCACTGGTTATACCAATTTTATTTTTATTTTTTTACCTTGAAACACCATATACCATAAACAAAATAACAAATGTGAAGTCATGAGAGCACATGGACTGCAAAGGTAGACATGATACGAGGACGAAAGATAACAATTCAATCAAGTAAATGCTGAGCAGTCAGTCAATGTTCATAGAATAACAGTTTCCTTTCCAACTAAAAATGAGAGATCCTTTCGTCTACTTTCCACCAATAACAACAGCATGTTTCACTAAAATACAGGAGGGTTTTTCCTTTCAAGACTTGGGAAGGGGCTGCCCTTTCAAAAATGATTTGAAAAGCTGAAGGGCTGCTCTTGGCTTGAAAAGTGGCACTTCATGACCAGCCCCCCTCACAGTTGCAAATGTCAGCCCTTCATATACCTCTGTCCACCCTCCCACCTTCACAAAACCACATCCAATTATTTATCACAACTTTAATTGGTTTGAAAATGAGGTCATTAATATCTTGACCATGATAAGAACTAGGTATATTGATTAAAGCTCAGCAGCTAAAAAGGAGGACATTGTTTGTTTGTATCTATCGTGATGAAGCCTTAATCAGAATCTTATGTTAGGTATCGATAGCTATGCTAAAGTGGGCGAATCAAGAACAGACGAAAACAATGACCAAGTGGTGTCAAAGTTTGGTAAGCTGGATTTCTCTGACTTTCTGTTCCATGCTCAAGTGGTTGAACACATTTAACAAGGACTGATTCTGGTAGGTTTCCCTAGTGGGCAATATAAGACTATTATTACAACATTCTATCAATTCCATACCAGTATAAACAAAGAAGATGGATAGAATGCTGACCTGCTTCTTAACATACCAAGGATGCCATGGAATTTTTGTCGCTAATTTAAGTTGAGCAAGGGAGTATCTAGTAGCTGTAACTGGCACAACTGAGTCGACGTCGCCACTGCAATGGATCAATGGAAAAGAGATGGTGATTCTCAGTTAAACATTACATTTGAAAAATAATGTTGTGGGATCATTGTAGTAAGCCAAGAAAAATAGCTGACCTGAATACCCAAATCCTCAGTCCACTAGCAAGCATTTCTCGGTAAATTGGGAGAACCGAAACATCCGTGTCGTTCCAGTTACGATTTAGTACTTCACTGTATAAACAAAAACATCAATTTAGTTCTTCAGGAAAATGTATGAACTCCCTTTGATTGTTTTTTGCACACTGACTGTATACATTCCCAGTGTTCTGGTAATTCACCTGCAAGCTGTCCACTTGTAAGGAGTTTTGGTCACATTGGCATGGAGTGCTTTCTGCACATCTGGTCTGTTGTAATAAATCTCAGCATATTTTTCAGTACAGGGATCATAGCCAGACAATGGCCTGACAACCTGATAGTTACAGAAAAAATAGAAGGTATCAATCCTAAGGATATAGCATATGGATTTTGACAAAACTTACGCAGAATTGTTAGTCCTATTACTATTTGCTAGTATTACTCTGGGTATAGGAACTTACTCAGAATTACACATACCTTGTAGGGATGGTGAGGCAATCGCATACTCTGATGAGTGGAGGTGCTGCCATCAGAGTTGTTACAGGGCGGTGCATAAATGTTGTACTGATCAATGTTTCCAAATTCTTGATCCATGGCATAACTATACAATGATTCACATTCGACCGATTCCTTCTGCCTTCGAAAATCGCACGTGTTGATGAGCTCCCGATATGTTCTATCAGAGATCATCGCATGGCTCCACCAGTACGTCACTGTTCCAAGGTTATCATAATAGTTGTCCGTAACTGCATTCCCAACCTGGATACCATTTCATATCGATTTATTGATTGCAGGAATGCAATGCACAGGGAAAGAAAGTATAGTTTTTACGCCCTGTTTGTTGAAAAGTAATTTATTTTTGAAAAGTAAATTTCGAAAAATTAAATTTCGAAAAAATAAATTATTTTATGATGTTTAGTAGTGTAATGTCAAATTTTTCTTTAACTAGAAAATAATTTCCGTCGACCAATTTTTCTAATGACAAATAGACATAGAAAAATAGTTTTCGAAAATCATTTTCTAGAAAACAAATATACCCTTAGTCACTAGCTTTTCTTTTATAGAATTGAAATTCCTACACAATCAGGTATTGCGTGTCATAATGTCTGATGAATGGGGCCTGGGAATGTAATATTAATAAGTCCATGATCTGTCTAGTTGTGATTGTGCAGAACACCCAAGTGAGAATAAAGCAATGCAAATGAAGCTATTAGGTAGTTCCACTGTGTGGATAAAAAGTTACCATGAATCCTTTAAGATTTATTGGATGCTTGGACCTTTTGTTGTACATCATAATTTCTCTAGCCAGCTGAGGAACATAGTGGCCTGCATAACTCTCTCCAGTAAGATATACTTCTCTGTTCTTGTATCGTGGGAATCGATTCATCCATCCAACCAGAAATTCCAACGAGTCCTTGGCTGAATCATGATGAAAAAATCAGACTAAAATACAATTGAAAACATACTTCTCAATGGCTAATAAGATTTCCTCCGGATATTCCTTAAGTGCAGAGTGTCGAATGGTTAGCAAAAGTGGCTTGCAACAGGTTTCAATTATGCACTACCAGATTAATTGCTTCAGATATTGACGCGAACACTACAAATTATAGACAATCCAAAGACATAGTAGTCCCTGAAATGGTTAAAAATCCTATATCAAACTTCCCCTGCCGTTTAAAAAATGCACTAAATATGGACCAAAGGTCCACTATATCCAGCAATATGCAATTATACATTGGGACATATCATGAGAAGTATCGATTGCTACCATTGATAAACAATAGGACCTACGGTATCATCATTATAATGTAGTGGTGCTGCCTGGTCTTTCAAATTATGGCCTACAAAATAACCAATATGCACACTTTCTTTCTTCAACAACTAACAGACTCAGCGATAATTTATCAAACTATGACATAAAACGAATTCTACCAGTGCGAATATCGCCAGTATCAAGCAAATCAGAGGACCGATTGCTGTAAGAGAAGCCAACACCAGCAGGAGTTTCCAGGAACAAGAGGTTGGCCACAGAGTTCCATGAGAACTTGTTAAGGTACAATCCTGAGGCAGTCTTGTTGATTCTAAATGGCCCTATTTCCTCAGAAGCACCATATGCCACAGAAGAGCAACCAGGACCTGCTTGTTTACAAGTAAAAGGTAATGAAATCAAGACCATGATTCAAATGAGATGGGCCCCAAAAAAGATACCAGAATATATGGTTTTGCTAGAAATGGTGAAAAGTAGTGCCAATAAATTCGACTCCACATCTTCTATGTGCCTCAACATGCGAGGTTTCTCTGAGACTCGACCCAATAGACAGAGTGATGTAAATATTTCATTTCAGAGAAAGATATGTTCTGCGAAGTTGACTAGTTGAGTGTATGAACTGTAGCGAGGGTAAAATTTAAGCTAATGAGTGGGGTTTAGAAAGAGAAGACAAAATGGGTGACGCTATAATTTGCTGGTTTAGTAATGCATTGATGGTACACCGACACAAGCTGACAACGATGGCTATGAGATCGTAATTGCTGTAACCTAATAATGAGCCCTCTTTTTGGTTGCTTTCAAGCATTTATCTTTCTGATCACTCCATGCAAAAGACTCAGAGAGTTCGTGTATTTAGACATGTAATTGTTTATTTTTTGTATTCTTGCGTTATGATTTTTCTTTCCTTTATTATTTTTTTTCTTTAGCTTTTTCAAGGTATCAATTTCTTTTCTGTTTTCGCATCGGTGGTTAATAAAGGGGAGAAAGAGCCTAGGCATCGCATCATTTATGAGTAGTTGGGTCATCATTTTTAGGCATTGGTAGGCCACGTTTGCCATTCATGTGGGCACTGGCCACTCTTTTCTTTTCTTCCTAGTTTTTCTCCAGCAAATTAACTAGAGAAAAGCAAATGAGTTAAACTTCCATGCCTCTTTACTACTGTTACTTTGGAGGAGTTTCGAGTTCCAAAGAACAAAACAGGTGTTCAAGAGTTGCAAGTACGAAGTAAATAGCTACTTCAATTCTAGTTCCAAAAGATAACTGGTACTCTGTACTCCTAGAAGAATCTAAAATCTTCATCATTCATTGCCATGTCGGCAACAAAGAAAAGCAATCTGTTTCTGGACTTAAAGATGAGAAACAGAGACGATATTAATTCTTGTTCCAAATACAAGAGAATGCACGTAGACAGCAAGAACCACTGAAGTGTTTTTTGCGCATGAATGAGCATGGATCACTAGTGACCAATACAACAGTAAAAGAAAATAAAACTAGTGATATGCATAGAGACATGTGTAGAGAGAAGGAGAGAGCAGAAGGGGTCTGACCTCCATTGAGCCAAACAACCAAGGGTTTAGACGGGGGGTCATGGACAGCCTCAGTGAGCCAGTAGAAGAGAGCTCTACCAACAACTTTGTTAACAGTAACATAGCCAGAGAATTGTTGAAAAGAGACCTTAGGCTGGCCAGGAAGTGAAGATATCCTGTCTGCTTCTTCTTCTACTTCATTTACTGCATGGTGATGGCTAGCACTAGAAAAAACAACCAAAAGCAAAACAAGGACCATGGAAACAAAGATCTGTTTTTCAGCCATGACCATGGCCTTAATTAGTGGAAAGAAGAAGCAGAACTGAAGAAAATAAATGGGCTTGTCACTTCCTAGTAGTGTGTCTGGGGCGTGTAATTAAATAGGAGAGAGAGGCAAGGCAGGGGACGGAAGGGAAGGGAAGCGAAGTATCTTGAATGTATCGGTCATCACTCAAAAACACAACATTTTAGCCGTTTCGACAACCATAATATTTGCTACAATTTGAAAAGACAACGCTAGCCTCACAACATTTCATGGATATTGATTTTGGTCAAAGTTTCAAAGTTCAAAGATAAAGAAAATGACTTGATTTTCATTTTTTATAATTTTTTTAAGAGGGGCGTCACAATTAAAAAAAAAATCAATAAATATTGTGATCCAAAACCCATGTCATTATTATTGGAACAGTAAACTCTTCTCAAAAGAACTAATAAAGCTTGCAATTAGGGGTGGCATCGTCTTTTGCAAAGGATTTATTGGGCATTATAAAATTAATTAGAGACAAATTGATTCACACAGATTTTTTTAGCAAAATAAAATGATTTTATTGCTCTTCAAAGAAAAAAGATATATAGCTTTTGTCTAATGGTTTTTTTTTTATTATCTTTTTAATATTATTTGCACAATAAAATTATAATGATATTCTTAAAAGTAAAAAAAAAAAAAACATTAAACATGCACAAATAAGCTTTTATGTCTTTTTGTGTTTTTAGAAAAGTGAAGTGACAAAATTGCCCTTAAATTTTTAAAAAATCTAAGGTTCATTTCAAGGGTGTTTTAGTCTTTTTATTATGTTTATTTTGTTATTTTTAGGTTCATTTAAGAACTATTTGGTAATTTTAAAAAATAAATATTATTAAAAAAAATTATGCATCAAAGCGTGAAGCTCCCCATACCCTTCAAGCGATGCATGTGAGGCCATCCGATTACCAAACTTTGTCATCCGTGATAGTGTTGGAAGCGACGTATCGATCTATTCATAATGGTGAGGGGCGTTCTCAAGATGGAGGTACGGTTGGGCTTCAATGAACCTTTTTTCTTTTTCTCGTAATTTTTTCTCTCCCAACCTACAAATTTGTTCTATCCATTCCAAAAATTAATTATACCCTTCAGTTTATATTTATATCAAATTTGACATTTATTCTTTTTATTACTATTTGTTTTGTTTTTAATACTTTTAAAAGCTTAATTTTTTGTTTGAATTTCATCCTAAGGCATTTTAATTCATATAATTTGTTTATCCAATTTGATTTTTATTCTTTTAATTTTTTTTTGTTTTTATCCTTGATTTATTTTTTTTCAATTTCACCCCTCATCATTTTATTTTATTTTTTATTTTGGTCCTTATTATTTTGATTACTATTTTCTTATCTTTTTCTTTATTTTTTTATTTTTTTCCCTCTACATTTTATTTTATTTTTTATCCAATTTTGGTTCTCATTCTTTTTATTTGCTATTTTTTCTATCCTTTTCTTTCTTATTTTTTTTCAATTTGATCCCTAATTATTTTCTTCCATTTAGTTTTTATATCAGATTCGGTCCTTATTGTTTTGACTGCTATTTGTTTTGTTTTTAATTTTTTTTTATGAATGAAAAATTTACTTCATGATTTTTTTTCATGTTTGTCCTTCTACATGGTAATCTCAGTCTTATGACTTGGACTTGGTTTAAGCTCATTCTTTTTTTAGGTCCTTTATTTTTATTAAAATTCATCATTCAACATTGGGTTATTGGACCTTAAGCTTTGTTATTTGTTCCACTCTTATTTTTATGGGGTTATCCCCATCTAATATGTCAGATTGTGAGTTAGTTAAATTAACCTGAGTTGACTCAATTTTTTTTTCTTGATGTTTTTTTATGAATTTTTTTTCAGTTTTATCATTTGACATTAAATTATTAGCCCTTAAGCTTTGTGATTTTTTTCCTTTTCTTTTTGCGGGTTTATCCAGAGTACATATTAGTCAAGTTAACTTAGGTTCTTTTAGTGTTTTTTTATTTAATCTTGTCTCTTTTGTTAGGTCTTTTTTTAAAAAATCTATTTTTCTATCCCAATCTCATATTACAAGAGGTGGGTTAATCAAGTTAACCCGAGTTAATATATATATTTTTCTTTGACATTAATTTTTTAAAATTAATTTTTTTTTAATTTCATCCTTTGACATTAGGTTATTGATCTTTGAGCTATGTAATATCTTTTTTTTTTTTCTACAGGTTATCTCAATCTCATATCTCGGGTGACATATTAATTAAGCTAATCTGAGTTGACTCACATTATTTTTATTTGAATATTTTTTATAATAGAAAAAAATTTGACTTAGCTCATAGCATAACGCTAGCCACCTATCTAGTTTATATATGAAGCAAAGGGTTGGTGATAACAAATCATCACATCACACTCTTTATCTTTTCTCATTTTTGATATGATCCTTCCATGAAATTTTGTATTTTATACTCACATCATATGTCCTCAACACTGCTTCTTCTTCTTTTTACTATTGGTAAGAGTGGTTTTGAGATAACTTGTTCATTAATTAAGCTCGAGTCTCTCTCCAAACAATTTGAAAAGCATAACTTTTATATTGGTCTATTCATTTAGAAAAATTTAATAAATTCTAAAGGCTTAAACCCAAAAAATAAATTAATGAAACAAATCTCCTTAACTACTAGGCCAATTTTTTAGGTTTAAATTTGCTTTAGTAATTACTAGATTAGGGATGTGCTATGTTTAGCTTTGCTTGTAAATGAATTTTTTTTTTAATTTCATTTGGATTTTGGCAATATGCAAAATTGCTTTAGAAGATTCTTGTTGTCATAATCCAATTTTGAATCACCCAAAATTCTTTTACAAAAATATTTTTCTTTCCTTGAAATATTAGAGAAAACAAAAAAATCATAAATTCAAAAATATTTTCAAAACAAAAATAAATGAGCTTTTAAGCTGCAACAAATCAAAATGCTAGAGGGATAGTAAAAAAGGAATTGTGTTGATGAGATAGGCTAAATAAGGACTTAACTGAAAGAAAATTAATTTTGATAATCAATTTGATTAAAATTTGAAGAATTAATTAATTTCAAGGGCTTAATTAAACTTCTAATAGGTTTTATTGACTTAATTGAAGACTTATTTGAAGAAAAGTTTAAGGTTGAAATCTAGCTTGATCAAAATTAAAAGAATTAATTAAGTTTAAGGGCTTAATTAAACTTTTAATTGGTTTAATTGATTTAATTAAGGACTTAATTGAAGCAAAAAATAATTTTGAAATTCAATTTGGGTAAAATTGGAAGAATTATTTAAGTTCAAGGACTAATTGGAAAAAAAATTAAGTTTATAGGCTAAATTTGGATTAATTTGCAATGATTGGCAGATCAAGGACCTGATTAAAGCTGTGATTAGCCTAATTGGTGCAATCAACGGCTTAACTAAAAAAAAAAAACTAGAAGTTCGAAGACCAATTAAGAATATTATTGAAAATATCCAAAACCAAGGACTGTGTTGAAAAGGTGCTAAAGTTAGAGGATGCGATTAAAAAATTTTAGGTGTGAAATTGAAATAATTTCTAAAAATTAGATTCAATTGAGGGTTTAATTTTAAAAACTCAAAAGATTGAAGATTGCAATAAAAAAGAGATTAAAGCCCTAATTAATCTAGAGTTACCAAAACAGCCCCATTCCATTTAAATAAAATAGTATGTTTCGACCAGAATGTTTTGTTTTGGTCTGAAAAAAATATATATAAGAGCTAAATGACTTATTGTCTAGAAATATACTGAAATGTCTTTCTTATACCGGGAGGTTTCAAGTTATCGACTAGAACCTTATTATACTTTAATATTCAACCAATATATATATATATATATATATATATATATATATGGAGGATGTTACAATTTTGAAGTTTGGATTGATGATTGAATGATATTAAGTTTAAAAATAATACATTTTGTTTTTTTTTATTATTGTAATTGAATAATTTGTTTGATTTATTATGATTTGATTTTGATTTTTTGATTTTTATCATTTGTTTGAGAAAGCTATTAGAGACATTCAACCTAAAATAAGTCTTATATATGGATGCACCCATCATTTACAAATAATCCACGATAGTAAGGTCCAACATCAGCATGTCCTTCAAATATTGTTTTATGAATAAAAATGATACTTTAAATAATATACATATCAATTTAGGCAAACAACAATAAAACACATCTATCATTAAAAACAAACAATAATCAAGATTTTCTTAGGCAAGATGTAGAGTGTGATATCAATCTTTCATATTACATAACTACCTTTTTATTCAAAATCTTTAAAAACCAGTTAGGATTTCTAGTTATCATAAAATTAGATGATGACTCTCTATTTTTTACCCCTTTTACACATCAACTCTCCCCAATGTCCACATGCGACAAGAATAAAAATTAAAATAAAAAAAAAGATGACCAATACATACTTTTTTAGGAAGAGAAGAGAAAATAAAATAAAAAAATAACCACAACAACAAACCATCCATATGCTACTAACACGCGTTGCACCGTGTGAAAGATAACATAACAACACTTTTAACAAAACAACAAAAGAACATGTTTTACAATCGAGAGGCACTACATGAGTTGTTCAAAGGGCATAAGTGTCTCTCACACGCTGGTTCATGCAACAACTTTTAAGTATTAAAATAAAATACTCAATATAAAAATATCAAAATACTTTCCATGAATTTGAAATTATTAATAATAATTAATAAAAAAAAGCTATTCTAAAAAAGTTAAAAATGATGCTGAGTATATACTTTAATTTTTGTTATTTTAAGAGTAAAAATATATTCTTACACTTTCAAAAATATATAAAAACATAAATATTCTTGGTATAGAGTTTTAATTTTTTTTACTTGGAGTAAATAAGTTATTTTATTATTTTAAAAATGTTAAAGTAATGCATGCATCTCTATATAATTTTTTAATGACTAATAAATTATATATAAAAAAAATTAACCCTAACTTATGGCATTAAAAAAAAACATGATTTTATTATTGAAGTGAAATTTAATATGTTAGTATGTTGACAGTGATTTTCTTTAATAATATTAATAGTTTTTTGTGCAGCAGTAATTCTTTAAAAAAAAAAAACAGAGTATATATGTAGTAGTAGGATAGATGTAGGAGACCAGGTGTACAGGATTCAGTAGTAATTGCGGTATTTATGATCAGCACAGTAGAGAGCAAAGCAGAGAGGGTAGCAAAGCAATCAAGTGCTTTAGAAGTAAAGGCCTCTGCGTATAGGGCCCCCACCCTTAACACTGCCCCTACTATATAGGCTTTGAAGAAAGGGAGGAAGAAGAGATAAAAAGGTCAAGAGTCGCTGCCTCTCACAATCCACGACCCTGTACTCCACCACCCCTTTCGTCGGAGTAAGTGGTCAATGGGCATCCATAAATATCCCTGAAGAAACCATACTGAAACTTGAGCTGTCTACTCATAATAATTTTTTAAAATATTAATTTAAAAAATATAATAATTATTATTTTTTAAATTATTTTTGATATTATTACATTAAAATAATTTAAAAATAAAAAATATAAATTTGAATAAAAAATAAAAAAATTTTAATTTTTTTTAAAATACTTTTATAACATAAAGATAAACAGGTCTAAACAATTAAAATTGATTTTAAGCATCAGGTTCACCCGAAACCCGAAATATAAATCTCCTAACCCTAAATCTTAGTTCGTCTTTGTTAACAGCCCTCTGCGTCTCCATCTTTTACTTGTTCAAATTTTTTTTAATCAATGCGGGAAATTTCTTCAAATTCTTTTATAAATGCGGGAAATTTCTTTCTTGATAGAAAGGAATTAATGAGGTATTTATCATGAATTAGTTTAATAAAAAATCCAGACTCCTCTCGACCCATAAAACCAAAACCCTTTACCTTATGCGCAGTCTCTACACCTCACCAAGCTCACGAATCCTTGCGAAAACGTTCTCTTTATACAAAATTCTCTTTACTAATTAAAACCCTGGGAGTTTAGCCGCGTGTATCTATTTCATGGGTTTTTTTTTTTTTTGGTCAAATCAACTGCTACACGTCCCATTCGAATTTCTTTAAAAAAAAAAACGTTTTTGGTAATTTACAACTCAAAAAAAAAATTCTTTTCAAAAAACAGTGGTAAGCGCAATATTTTAAACTGTCATATATAGAAGTGGGATATTTTAACTGTAATAAAAGTTATAATAATAACATTTTAGATATAATTAGAAAGAGATAAATTTATAAATATTAAGAAAAGTTATTAATAATGACTAGTGTGAGGCACACTCATCATTTAAAGACAATGAGTGGACTTGTCTTTGGGTGTCGTGTATGACTCATGTTAGTCATTGTCGCACCCCAAAAAAAAAAAATCAGCTCGCGGTATCGGCTGACGATTTTTATCTCGTCATTGCGTTTGATTAAATTTGGTTCGTTGGAGTCGCCATCTAGTAATTTATTTCGGGCTACTAGGAAACCGGATGTACTGGTCTTGTCAGAGATTCGCGGGTAAGGGACTGGTTGTGGTTAGGGAAGGTATTAGCATCCCTAACGCACCCTACCTGAGGTAAGCTGCTTCGTGGCTTTGACGTGTTAAAGAAGTTTTAATAATTG